>PVIH01004246.1:0-125830 GCA_004025045.1 Sigmodon hispidus
GATGTTTTAGCCCATGACCCTTCTGCTGCAGAAACTGGGGACTGCTCGCTGAGACCTGCCATGTCATCTCCAGTGCCGCAAACCATCTTGGTTTCATTGGCATTGTGTGATTTGTCTGTAAGGGTGTTCACCACTGCAGCATTTGGAGGGCAATTTTTTTGTCACTTACACTTGGTTGTTTTGCAAAACTATATGTAAAGCAGAGCTCAGAATAATAAACATGACTCTACCAATCTGTCTTGTGTATTGCCTCTTCCCTGCCCCAGCACAGCTCCAACTGTGCTGTGATGTCCCATGGAGTTGGGAGCTCTCTGAGTTTTAGACCTGGGTAGATTAGCTCCTGGACTACCAAGACAGTCTACAGAATTAGTGTCCCCCGTTCCCCCCCTTCCATACAGGTCTCCTCAAAGCAGTCTTTGAGGAGGGACATGAGTGTTTAGGAGCGTTGGGCTTCAGCGGTTGAGCTTCCTGTCATGCCATCCCCTCTGGCTTCTGCCTACCAAACCGTCCCTCAGCCATGGAAGGCCTTTTTGAAGAAGGCAGAGGGATGGTGTCCATTAGGCACACATAAGGCTTTTCCCTTGAACAGCCTTTCAGCCTTCTTAGATGGCCGCTGCTTAGGGTCCACTGTCAGTATAGGTGATAGCTGCTGTTGACAGGAAGCGGGAAGTACTCGTCACCTGGGATGCTGGCTGTGTTGATTTATAGCATCAGGTTATCTTACAACAGGAAGAGGATGGTGAGTGATACAGACCTATACATGAAGCCCATAGTTCTGCTGCTGCTCCTAGTTAGAGCTTTTCTGCAAAGCTGACTGTCTCTGCACTGGCCCTGTCCTGAGAGCTCAGGTAGCACCTGCTTCAACTCCTTCCAAGTGGAAATTATAAAACATTTCATGAAGAGCAACAGATCAGGGCCAGAGATGACTCTGAGTTTGAGAGTGTTGGCAGTTCTTTCAGAGGATCCCAATTCAGTTCCCAGTGCCCACATGACAGTCCACAACCATGTATAACTCTAGTCCAGGGTGGTTGATGCCCTCTTCTGTCTGTAGTGGGCACTGCATATGAGTAGTTCATAGGCATAGGCAGGCAAAACACCCACACACAAAATAAAAATAAAAAACAGATTAGCTAAGAGGCTCAGAATTTAAGATGGAATAAAAGGGATAGAGTAGGGATTATCTGAGGAAATATGCTACTTCCTGTTCATTATGAATTCTCTAAAACTACAGGCTGTTGGCAGGGCTCACAAGAGCCCATATTCATCCTCTAGATAGCTCGCATCCCATGCGCTTTTCATTGGGTATCACTGTCTTCCTCAATTGATAAAATCCACGTTACATGTCATATGCAGGCATTGTCTACTAACCTCATTTAATCTTCTCAGCCCTTTGAGGGAGCATTGGTACTCAGGCTTTTGAATGAAGAAGCTTGACATGGATTTGACCTTAAACCCAGTTACATGATAGCTGGGATCTCAAACTGGGGACTCTGATATTTTTTGGTTCTTGTCTATCTTGAAGTGTTGATATTGATTTTGCCTCTGACATTCAGTGAGGTTCACAGTGTCTGGGGGAAATTGTTGCTGAGGGCTTAGCATCTGTTCTCATGGCCCAAGTATGACCATAACCCTGAGAAGACAATTGACATCATTAGGTGTCCTAGGTCATGTGAGTATTCACAGCCCTGTGGCACAGTTTAAGTGTTGACAAGGAGGTAGCTAAGTAGAACAGCTGTGCAGTGTGCTACTTCCCATGTGTGGATGCTTAGAACTGAAGTCACTGTTCCTCTGTCCTGAGTGATAATACACAATGCAACTTTTGCCCATGAATGCTTGGTGTTGGAGTACATGCCATTGATTTCCAGGCTGAGTGTTTTCTGTCAGAGGTAAGTGTCCAGTCTTCCTTTGCTGATGACAGTCTGAGGAGCTGTTACAGTTCTCAGCTTCTTTAGTACCTGGTGATACACAAAAAGCTTGAGCATGGCAATGAGCAAGGAAGCTGATAATTAGCTGGCTAGGTACACAGCGTGTACCAGATGGAAGGGTCCCACCAATGGCAGCTACAAAGGTCATGAGAAAGCAAGACCTGAAAGTAAGGGTGCCAGGAAAGATACCCAAGGCCCTGAGTGGAGAACAGAGAATTGGAGAGAAGCTGTCATGATAAGACATCAAGGGGCTAGATCTAGAAATCTGGAGAATTCTGAGAAATCAACTTGAAGAGATAGAGTCAGGGACCTGAGCTGCAGGAGCCTGACAGTTAGGGCCTTAAGGTCATAGCTCCCTGTGGATTCACATCCTTCCAAGGGGCAGCTTAGATTTATCATTTTGGTTATCTGATCTACCTTGGATAGGACCATCTTAATTGATAGTTTTGGCTTAATTCAACTGTCCTTCATAACCCATGGTTCTTGGACTCAGCAAAGGACTTTCTCCTTGACAGTTATGATTTAGAGACTAGGTGGCCCAGGAGGGGCAGAAGCTACTCAAGTGGGCACTACCATAATGAACAAATATGTAATAGAAAGGTTAAAAAAAAAAGACAGAGAGAAACAGAGCAGTTTGTATACTAGGGAGAGAGGCAGAATTGGAGATATGATGGCCATGACAGATGAGAGAGGGCTGAGGTCTCCTTGCTGTCATTGCCCAGTAGTGTTGGCAGGATGGTGTACAATAGCCTGGAACTTCTGCAGGTGAAGATGCAGACTCTGCCCCTGCTTCTTAGCATCCCCCTAGCTCTGGGCAACAATGGAGGCTTGAGAGGGAGAAAGGTTCATATTCTGGATTGAACCTCCTTGAAGGATAGTCATGGTCCTGTGATGACACCAGAGGCCGTGTTAGTGTTGATGGTCCATGCTGCTGCCTCAGGCTCTGATGAAGCCTGAAATCCATGTGGATGTATACAGTCTGTGCCACTGCCTTGGTGATATCATTGGGCTTTGCAGCCTCATGGAGTCATGCTGATCTAAGTGGTATATGTAGCCATCTGAGACCATGTCGAGGTACATGGTCCATGCAGCCTATAAAGGAGTTGAGTGGGTCAGTGGTCTTTATATGGCCAAAGGTGGTATTGATGTCTATGGCCTGTGTTACCGCTACCAAAACCCAAGTGGATGTTTTTTGTCAGGACTGCTGTCTAAAGCCAAGTTAATGTCCTTGGGCACAGGAGAGCCAGCCCCACCTCTTGCCAGCCCACAGCAAGCAGTACAGGTGATGGCATGGGCATGGGAGAGCTAACTCTGTCTTGCTCTGGCCAATGTATGGTTTTCCTAAACTTATAGTTTCTGGTGTGGATGCAGGTGGAGGAAGACATGTCCTCCCTTGGGCTAGCTACAGGGAAATTAACCACACTTTAGTGACAACACAAAGTGGGTTTGTTTCTCTTTGTGTGTGTGTGTGGGGGGGTTCATGGGAGGGGTGGATATGGAAGACTGAAAGTTGAGTACAATGGGGTACATGATGTGAGACTCCTGAATAGTCAATAATAATGATAAAAGTCCTTTACTAAATGATACCCTTAAAAACATATTTAGAGACTAGATGCTTTTCCTCAGCCCTCTAAACTTTCCAGAATTCAAAGTTCCTCTTCTGCTTTTTCCCACCATCTACCACAACTTATTTGCAAAGGTAGGTCCTGAGCTGAGGCCTCCAGTCCTTGTAAGAGCAATGCTTTGTCAGTGGTTCATGGGCACTGACGGTGCCTCAGTCCTGTGGGTGATAGATGGAAGCTGAGGACTGAGGACTTTGAGCAAGGCTTTAGGAAGATGTCCTTGTCATAGCTGCTACTTGACAACTTCTCAGGAAGCTCTCTGTCGCATTAGCAGAGAAAGTCCATGTTGATAGAGATGGGAGTTATTTAAAGCCTTAAGCCATGTAAGAGTTAGGTATTGGGCCAGCCCACCTGAGGTCTTTGTGAACAGCCAGAGTTCAGTATGGATGTTCTTTTACCCTCTTCATAGCTGTGGAGCCAGTATATTCCAGTGCTTCGTAGAAGATATGAGGTTCAGAGAAAATACTTTCATCTAAAGCCCGGGGAAGGAGTTAGATTGGGAGCCTGTCTGCCTGGTTCCCAAAGCCATTTTTGTCTTGATATACTCTTCTGGAAGCAGACCCTGCTGGCCCGCAGCCCAGTCTCCTACATGAGTGACCTCTCCTAGGCCTTCCTGTCCCATAGCCAGACTCAGGCCCCAGGCTTCTTCACTGTGTGAGTGGAGCTGGACCTCCTTGTGAGTATTTTTTCATTGCAGGTCTTCAAAGGAGCAGATGGATTTCCTGGAGCCCGGGCATCCCTTTGCATTGCTTCTTGGCACTCTCAGTTCTTGCCAAGCCTTCCCTGTACATTTTCCCAGGGGTGCATTTATACAGCACACAGCACTGTGCAGGGTACAGAGATGCACTGGGCTATGCAACTGACATCCAGGTATTCACAGGTAGGGCTGGAAGTGACTATTAATAGCTGTGTAAGCCACAGGCCATAATAAAAATAATTGGGATCCAAACCAAGCACTGTGTAAATGGGGGTGGGCCCAGGAAGCTGGATAGCAGATCTGGCATCTTACGTGGCACAGGGACAACCAGCATGGGTGAGGACTGGTCAGGGAGATGGGGAGGCAGTAACACCACCGTGTGTTCAGGGGCAGGTGAATGTGGTATGGTAGATAGAACTGATACTGTTGGAGCCAAGGGCTGTCACTGGAGAAGCAGGGAGAATGGATCTTCATCCGTTCATAAGGGCCTCCTGAAGGATTGTTTGGAATAGCCAAAGAGAAAGGCTCTGTACCTAGCAGCCCTGTGCTGGCTGCTGCCTTGTTTGAAGTAAATAATTCCCAGGAGTGAGGATGAGGGCCAAGATGAGGTCTTCTGGCACTCACAAGAGGTAGTGGCCCTGTCAGAAAGTAGACGTGCTTTCTCAGTGACCCCCAACTGAACAGAGTGTCCCTGGAAGCATGTGTGGGAGCCTTTGAGAAGTATAAGTCATCCCTTCTTTGCGTGGTATGGGCTACTGCCATTTGTTCTAGGAGACTGGCAGAGAGAGTTACTACATCTGCAGAGGCTTCGTAACTGCTACCCTGTTTTCTGCACCAGCAAAGGAGAAAGTCTGATGTTTCCATGGCAATTTTTTAGGATTCTTGGTCATTTTGAAAAAATATTCAGTAGTGAAATGAGCATAGAACTTTTGGTTGGAGACCTACTCCAAGGCCCTGGCTTTGCTACTGACCCATCACTCAACTGTGACAGTTCCTTATTGCCTCCCAGCTTTGTGTCCTCATGTGGAAGATGGGAGCCCTTTTGAACTCATCCCTGCCTACCTTGTTGAGGGGTTATTAGGTGACTGTGATTGACTGGCTGTGGCAGGTGGGAATAGGATGTGGGGAAGCACTGACAGAAGTTCCCAGGCCTATGGCTTACCCTCTTCCTTCTGGTAAGTTGTTTGCTGGCCCTGGGATCCCTTGTGGGCTTCTTGGTGGTTTGCCCTTATTCCTTCCTCTTTGCGTTGGGCTAGCTCCATGCATCCTCACTCTTAGGATTTCACCCATCCCCTGGTTCAAATATCGATACTATTAAGCCCTTTCCCATGTTGGTCTTTTGGGGCTCTCCTATGACCTTTGCAACACACTATGTGCATAGTTCCTTTAAACCCTAGAATCGCGAATTCCTCTGTCCACAGTTTAAATTCCTGCCTACTCCTCCAGGAGGCCTCCTGCATCCCACTGTCTCTAGCTGAAGTCTTGGAAGTCATCCTGGATTCCATATTTCCTTCACATCCACCATCTACCACTTTGACTGAAGCCTGTTCTCTCACCTTCAGAAAAGCCTGAGTCCACCCATGGTCACCTCCACTGTTGCCACACAAGGTCCAGCTGCATTGTTCTTTACATAGACCACAGCTTGAGCCTTGTAGCAATCAGTGTTCTGGGCCCACTAGAGCAAAGGACCTTAGTGCACATCTGAGCGTTTGCCATCTGTTCTTCCCTGGCTGAACTGGCTTTTCTTGGCAGGCACCTGCAGTATCTGAGGGGCCATTGTGTTTCATCTCTCAAACCTGCCTGAACTGCTTAAAAGGATTGTTTACAGGTGAATTTGTTCATAGTAGTGACTGTCAAATGCTGTCTGTAAAGGGTGAGGCTTCTCTGAGCAGAGGAAGTTTGGGGTGCTGGTTGTCCAAGCAGTTTTCATGAGTGTTTGGGGTGGGGGCTTATAGAAATAAATCTTTAAGAATTAAAGATCTTTAATAAAGAAATAAAATAAAATGCCTAAAATACTGACTGCTGTTGTTTTATGAACACTTTCTGAAGATGATGATGATGGTTATTTTATTTTATTTTTTGTTAACAATTTCTAACTGAAAAACAATGTCTATATGCTAAGAATCACTTTGGGGAGATGTTTTGTAACAATGAAGAACCATTGAGGGCATCCCAGCAAACCACCCCAGCTGAAAACACAAGCAAGGACAGCTTTTATTGAGAGAGTGCTAATGTGATTATAGAGATAGAGTAGTTCTGGTCTGTGAGGTCACCATCCCTGGGCCCTTATTATGTTCTTTCTGGGCTTAATGGGGTCCCAAGAGGTTCTCAGCAAAGCAGAAATGTTAATAAAATTAAGGCGACTGCAGTTTGATTATTTAGTCTAACAAATTAGGGCTTAAATATTTCTGAGCAAGTAAAGCAGTTTAGATGAAGACAGTGATCAGTCATTAGCCATTTCACAAAGGACGGAGTGAGAAGGAATGGCCCTAAGTTGATGACGAACATGAAGGACAGATCCTTGCCTGGAGGCTGAGATGACTCTGCATGGATGGATTGGAGCTGTTAGTCCCTGGAGGGCTGCACATGGAAAATGTCTTCTGTCCCAGCTGATGTAGGGAGGGCTCCCAAGCCAGCTAGCCTTGAAGTTCTGATCCCATGATATCTTGATGAAGGTATAACTTCACCTCATCCATTCCTGAACAAGCAGTCCTAGAACTCAGTCTGTGTTCTTAGCTAGGACTGGCCTGGGAGAACAGGTGGCCATCTGTGCGGGAGCATAGCCAGAAGAGCACTCTGATTGCTGTGTCATGCTGTGTGGAATCCTGCCAAGTGACAATCATTTTTGGTCATCTTGAGCCCAATGGGGTGTAAGTGATACTCTTATGGTCCTGCCACCCCCAGCTGGTCAGTGTCTTCATCTAAAACCCCTCACTTATTCAGAGACATACAGTCCATAATCCCCATGTGTACATACACACACAAAGACACACACACACACACACACATATATATATATGTTTTTCTTCCTGATTCTGTCTGTCTGATCTATCTAAACAGGATTGGAGGATTGTTTTGTTTTGACATAATTAGTGTAGAATTTTCTGTCTTGAGGGATTGTTAAGAACACTGACCCACAGCCTGAGAGATGGCTCAGGTTGAGCGTTTCCTTGGCACATATGCTGCCCTAGGTTCAGTCCCTAGTGCTGCATAAGATGGTGTCGTGGTGCAGGTCTGTACCCAGCCCACAGGAGGCAAAGGAGAGTCAGGAGTTCAAAGTCATCTTTAGCAGCATAGCACATTTGAGCGGGGCTCCGTGAGACCTACATGAGCCTACATTTTTTGGTTCCAAAAACCCCAAAACAACAAAGAAGTTTTAGCTGAAACTTAGAAATGGGGCAGAAGGCTATTGTCTTCTCAGTGAGCTACTGGGCTATCCGCATGCTCAGCCAAAATTAACTTCAAAGAGAATACCTCTTTGACTTTGCTTTTTATGGGTTGATAAGTGTAAGGTGTGGTAAATCATGCTACCACATGATTTCTGTCTTTTAAAAACAACAGATAACCAAGAAGGTTATGGCTTGTTCCTTTGTAGAGCGTTAGCTAGCTTTCTCTGTGATCTGGCATTCATTCTAACATTGCGTTGTGAGTGCTTGTAAAATTCTGTGAATGCTCTTTGAACCTTCCTTGTACATTGCTTGCTCAATTCTGATGATGTTGCCTTCCCTGTGGAAGAAGGGAGGAAAGAGAACCCTGAGAGCTCGGATGGCATCTCAGGGTACAGGACGAGAGATCCGAGCCACGGTTTGGTGGAAGACGCATCAGGTATCACGAAAGCGGAAGCTAGGCACCTGCTCCGTGGATGAGATATCGGAGTTTTTCCAGTCATAACACTTAGCTAAGAGCAAGGTCTGCCCAAGAGTGTGGGCATAGCCAAGGCCACCGGGATGGAGGAGGAGATTTCTAAGAGCTGTAATTATGATTAGGACTCTGAACCAAGAACCCTGGTGGGTTTGCAATGTCAAACTGGAGAAAGATATTTCAGAGGCAAAAAATTACAAGGGAAGGAAAAGTTCTGGTACAACTGTAGGAGGAAGTGCCCAGGTGGGTAGGAAGTGGGTGGAGAGTAGGCGGGGCAAAGAGTGGTTGGGAGCCACAGAGGCTGTCTATGGAGACAGGAACTGCTCCCTGGTGGTGACATGCCTTGGAGGTGGCCACAGAGCACTTGGCCCTGAGAGGCCTGTGGGGAGGAGGGAAGCTTTGAAGGAGGCCCGGCCACAGCGGGGCCTGAATTATAAGTCAAAGAATGGCTGGGATGACGCAGAGGCTTCACCAGAGGGAGCAAGGCCTGAGAGCACAGGAACCAACATTCTGTTTCTACCCAGTGACTGTGTGATAAGAAACATACATGTGATACCTAAGAGAAGCCCAAGCTCTGTAAATGACGGACGTGACTGGGTGAGGACACGGTTCACCTGTCAAAGGACAGAGGTATGGACACGCGCTCATGTAGCAGATCATCTGTCACAATTCTACAACGCTTAGGTAACAAAGCCTTTCTCACTGCCTGAAGTCTGCAGGGCCCATTTCGCGCCATGATTAAATGCAAGTCCTTTCCAGCCCAGTTGCTATTGGGCGCCATGTGAACTGGCTGATGCCTGTAACACACACACACACACACATACACACACACACCCCATACATGCCGCTTCCCTGTAGTTAGTTGTCTTGTCAGTCAGGTACTGTAGAATAATAAAACACAAAAAACTCCCCATGCAAAGCCTGTCAACTTCTTAAGTGAGCATAAGATTCCTGTGTCTGTATGATGCTAGCTCAAGCTGCCTAATGGGCTTATGGCAGGAGGACCTATTGATCCCAGGAGTTGGATCCCAGCCTGGGGAACACAGTAAGACCCTGTCCTGCAAAATTCAAGTCTAACCAACCTTGGCCTATCTGTAGATCCTTGTCTTCTGTCACACGGATGGATAGCTTCTGAGGCTGCGCTATCTGCTGCAGGGCACGCTTGTTTAGGCTTCTGGAGAGAAGTTTGTGTCTATGATTCATTTTGTTTTTCTTTTTTACTCTCTGCAGATAGGCTGAAGACTTACTGGCTCCAGGGTTTTGATGGAGGCTTTGGTCATGGCCACCCAGCGTGCTTCTGTGTTCCCCCGACCTTGCTCTCTCAGGCCTAGAATGGGAAACTTCTCCCTTTGAAACCCAGTCCGTCCCTTTGCTGTTCAAACAGGCTAACAAACAATATGACCGCCTCACACAAGCTTGCTGTCATGCCCTATGTTCTCAGGTCCTTCCTGTTTTCTTACTGTGTTTTATTCCATGCTGGGCTGATGGAGCGTGTTCTGCAGGATGCATTTCTAGGTGTTTTCGGTGTTGTATCAGTGTCATAGTGTGGACTTACACACACCACAATGGCTACAGTGTCACTAGGTAATTAATCCTACAGAACCAGTCTCCTGTGCCATCTGTTACAGGCTAAATGTTCTAGGTAGCTGTACTTAAAGACAGGCTTACACTTCTACCTTCATTTCTTGGGAGAGAAAAATGGATCACAGAAGAGGATACAGCCCCTACCTGAAATACGTTCAATTTAGGAGACAGGCTTTGATTAAGCCATGTCATCTCTGCTTCAGTTTGTGTAGATGAGAAGGAAGCAGACCTATTCCTAATGCTCTCCAAGAAGGCTGTGGATGCTCAGCATCCCTCACGTTTCCCTATAGTCCACTTACTCTTCAGTGGCTTCAGAGAGCATATTACCAATGTAGAGAAACTGGAAGCCTAGTTACACTTCTGGTGTGCATTGAAGAGATGCAGCAGCTGTTGTGAGTGGTCTGGAAGGTTCTGGAAACACTTACACATAAGTTAGTGTATCATCCAGCAGCTTCAATCCCAGAACTGAAAAATGCCTGTCCAGAAGCCTGTACATCAAAATTCCTGCAACACATTCATAACCTGCAGTAGAGGCAACCTAAATGCCCCTCAGCTGATGAACACAGTTATCCAATGACCCAGCCATACGATAGGTGCTAAATTATCTGCATAAAGAGACGTGCAAGCTTGGCACTGTGGTCAGTGCCTATAATTCTACCACTCCACAGGTGCAGACAGAAGAAGCAGGAGGTCAAAGGATCTGCGAAGCACCATAAATGGCCAGAGAGATCTGCTTCAACAAGGAGGAAGGTGAAAACAAGTGACCTCTGACCTCCACATGCACAGTGTAGCACATGTGCTCCTGTGCACACGCATGCACACACTATACTATCACTACTACTAATAAGTACAAATTTGGAGATTATTAATAAGCGAAAACTAAAGCAAAATCCCCGGTTAATGAATCATGGTCTAAGGTGTTTGGTGGAGGGAATTTCAAGACAGTGTAGCATCCAGGCTGTGGCATGGCTGTTGCCTACTGATATTAATAAACCTCATAGTGAAGATTCAAAGCAAGAAAATGGGATGAGGAAAGGGTATGAACATGGTTAAAATTGCGGGCAGGGCAGATGAGGAAGCTGTGTTAGGAGGTGAGTGCTGTTAAAGAAGAACTGAGCACTTTGCACCGAGATAACAGGAATGATGCTCTGGATGGAAGACCCCACAGTTAACTGCAAACTCATCAGAGAAGAGAGTTCTCAAACAAAGACGGCCCCAGGGGCACCCTGCTCAAATCTGGGGAAATGGTTCACATGCAGCCAAGAAAGTACATAGAGGAAACTGCAGCTGTGGTTGGTCCAAGGGGGCCACACAAACTATGGTGTGACCCTCCTGGTGCTGGCCTTGTAGGCATAGAAGATCCAAGAGCGAGCAAGTCATGAAACCTTGCCCCGAGGTTCCAGAACACTCCTGAGGCCAGGCAACAGTTATCAGGGTCACATACGTTTCTGAAATTTCTGAGTGTGAAGATGAAATGTTAAGTTGTAGTAGAGACCTCAAGATGTTAGAGTTACAGGGACCATGGAGCATCTACCAAGGAAAGCTGTGGGCATAAAATGGAGCCAGTGAAGAGAATGACCACATGTGTGGCACATGGCGGAGCTGGAGAGCTGGAGAGTCTCAGGCCTGCTGGAACCACACAGATGATGCCACCATGTACCCCAGGTACCAAATGGGGGAGTTCAGGACTAACTTGGTCTTAAGTCTGATTTTATTCTTCCCTCTCCTTGCTATGTTCCTATTCACTCTGTGAATAGATGGTGAAAAAAATATAACTTCTCTCTGTCTCTGTCTCTCTCTCTCTCTCTCTCTCTCTCTCTCTCTCACACACACACACACACACACACACACACACACACACACAAAGAGAGACAGAGACATAGAGAGGGACAGAGAAAAACACAGAGAGAACACTCACAATTAAGAGTTTCTTTTTTTCAAACATAATATTTTGATTGATTATTTGGGAGTTTCCCATAATGCACCCCAATCACATCCATTTTCTAGTCTTCCCAGGCCCACCCCCCTTTATCCCCATGACCTCCCCCAAAGAAAGAAGAAAGGGAAAGAGAGAAAAAAAACACCCAGTCTAATTTGTGTCGCCCATATACTCACTGAAGCATGCTCAAAGTCCCAGTGGCCAGCCCTTAAAGAAAACCGAGTCCTTCCCACCCCCGACAGGAGCCGTCTACTATGCAGAGCTACACTTCAGAAATCCTATCACAATTTTTAAGAGTTCTCTTCAATTGTTTTCTGTCTAGATTGTTTCTTCCCGCCCCCCCCCCCCAAGTCTCTGAAGAGAGTTTGGACCTTGGCCTCTGAACAGCTGAAACTGGAGAATATGAGGAATTTTGAAGTTAGGTATTTTGCATTATGAGAAAGAAGGTCTTGTGCTTACAGGGGTCAGGGACGGAATGTTATGATTTGGAAGTTAATGTCCCTATAGACTCACTCATGTGTTGGCATACTTGGTTCTCAGCTGGTGGCACTGTTTGGGGAGGTTGTTAACCTCTAGAGGTGGGGCCTAGCTGGAAGATTTATAGCTCTGAGAGGTGATGAGAAAAGCAGACCCAGCCACGTGCTCTCACCACCACAGAGTCACCTTCCTCCCAGGCATTTTATCACTGTAGTGAGAAAATAGTACACGGCTTGGGTGTGTCTGGGTCATTATGGCAACTCATCAGGGTCTGGAAGCCTTAAACAATTGAAGCTTGTTTTCCTGAGGTCAGAGATGAAGGTGCTGGGTGGCTTTCACTTCCGCTGGGGCCTCTTTCCATGCCTGTCTTCCATGTACTCTCACGACCTTTCCTCTGTACACACATTCCCAGATCGTCTTTGCTATCCCAAGATCCCTCTTCCCGTAAGGACATCAGATTGGATCTGGATCAGGGTGGACAGTAACAACCGCATGTAACCTTATACCCTGTAGAGCCCCGTCTCCAAATCCAGCCATGTGGTGAGGTACCGGGGGCCAAAGCTTTGGCATAGGCTGTTGTAAAATTTCAAGTGTGTCTGAGTGTGAGGCAGAGCAGTGAGGGAACTATCCAATGATGGTGTGAATGTGTTGAGAAACGAAAAAGGGTACATACAGTTCAGTCCACAGCTCACCTCAGAGCTCCGTGCTTGGACAATGGCAGACACTTGATTAAGGTGCCTGAGTGAAGGTCTCCTCTTATTTCTTTGCCCATTTGATTCTCAGGAAAACTGTGTCACCCTACAATGGCACCAGCTTTTTCTTAAAGTAAATTAAATGAATTCTTTATTGTTCACTTTGTTCTTTAACCACTCATATATCTGTATATGTATGTATATGTATGTATGTATACTAATTTACATATATAATAAACAACTCTACAGTGGTTTGTGTGTGACCCCCCATACACATACACCACTCTTCTGTTGCAAGTAAGGAAATGAGCTCCGAGCCTGAGGTCATATCTGTGGTGGAGGCCCTGGACTCTTCACAGCAGGCCTGCCTGAGTCTGGCTAGAGGCCCACCAGTGCCTGCTGGGTTTGCTCCCCCCACCAGCCCCCTCCTGTTCTTTCTGAGTGCTTCATTCCATCTCCTCATGGTTACTTCTGAGCTCTGCCTAACCTCAGCACATTTGAGTCTTTATGGCAATGTGGAGTGCTGTTCCACATACATTGGTTATTTCTCTTTCCTTTAGAATAAAAAGAGATATAATAAATATGGGATTGATTCCCTAACCCCCACCTTTGGTTAATTCATTCCTCTGAATTCTTCATTTTTGTATTTTGTTTTTATCCTCTCTTTGAAGTTTTGATCTGTAAGTAATAATTTAGGAGTTTATATCAAGTTTATTGGTGTGCGTGTGCATGAGTGTGTTGATATGTAAGCACACGCATGTGTACGCATGCCTATGTGCACATTATGAAAGCTTGTGCAACACTGAGTGGGTAAAGGTCAGACAGCTTAGGAGAGTCAATTCTCTGTCTCCTTCATGTGGGGCCCAGGGCTCAGACCCAGGTCTGAAGCTTGGCGGCAAGTGCCTTTACCCACTGAACCATGTTGCTGGCCCTGAAATCACAGTTCTAAATGACTAGCCAATGGTATATGTACTCACACCAGTTTTATTTCTATATGTACAAAGTGAGAGGATTCCTTATTCAAATATCGAATGGTTGTTTATCAGAGGCCATGGGTAGAACTCAAGGGATCGCCTGAAACTGGGTTCTATGATGGATGTCACTAAACTGAAAGATTTTAGGAGACTTAGAATTTCAATGAACTTCATTGAATGTCAGTGCTCTGTAATAAAACAGTGTGGATCTTTGTCTTTGTGGCTTTAAATGCCCCTTAAGGTCCCATCTGAACCTTAAGTGCCTTCTGAACCACTTCTGAACTCTGCCTCTTTTCTGACTCAGGCACACCTTTCCACCTGTCACAACACTCTTTCCCATGCTCACTTCAGACCTTTAGTGAATCCAAACCAGCCCTGTGCTCTTCGAGGCTTCTCCCCCTGAGCATGTACAACACAGGTTCTCTATAGAATATGTCGGCTCCTCACTCTTGACAAAGGAGGTTTCTTCACCATGGACCTCTGCAGCTGGTGAGTCTGTCCTAGAATCATGGTTTCAAATGTAGGAGAGAAAATACCTTGAGTATGGTTTCTCACAAGTACAGAGGAAGAGGAGGAGGAAGAGGAGCAGGAGGAGGAAGAAGAGGCATTCCATACTCTCATCTAGTGCTGCTATGAAATCCATAGAGTATTGAGTGTCTGATGTCCAAAGATGGAAAAGACAAGGTCAGCATATTGCTAAAGGTACAAACCTCGGGCTCTCCAGCATCATCTGGCCTGAATTCAGGACAGCCTGAGACCCAGGCATGTGAGTTGGTACAGACAGAGTCCCAGGACAGCTCTCTAGCCTGGCTAAGGAGCAGGAAGGGGGTCTCCTAATACTTAAGAAATGAAACAATTGCATATTACTTTCTTCTTCCTTCCCCCCCCCCCCCCCGGCCATTCTCCTGTGTCCCCTGATCCCTAGTCAGTCCTATGATGTCTGGGGCACAAGATCTCTCAGGAAATTTCAGAGAAGAGGGAGGCGCTGCTGGCTGGTTTTATGTCACATGACACAAACTAAGGTCACCTGAGAGGAAGAAATGCCTCCATTAGATATGGCTGTAGGCAGGCCTGTAGGGAATTCTCTCAATTACAGATTGATAGGGACAGGCCAAGCCCATTGTGGGCGGGGCCATCCTTGGGTACTGGTCCTGGGTTCTATAAGAAACCTGCTGAGCAAGCCGTGAGGGGTAAGACATCAGCTCTTGCCTATGGTTCCTGCCCTACCTGAGCTCTTGTCTTGACCTCCAATGATGAAGAGATATAAAAGTGTAAATCAAACCTTTTCTTCCTCAATTTGCTTTTAGTCCAGGTGTTTCATCACAGCAATAATAACCTTAACTGAGACAGGAATTGGTACTAGGGTAGTGGAGTGTTGCTGTGACAGACCTGACCATGTTTTGGGGGAGGATTGTGGAAGTAACTTTGGAAATTTGGGCTAGAAGAGCTATTGAGTGTTGAGCTCAGTGGGATGTTCTGTAGGAGTTTGAAAGATAAGACTGAGGGGCTGGAGAGATGGCTCAGCGGTTAAGAGCACCGTCTGCTCTTCCGGAGGACCCGGGTTCGATTCCCAGCACCCACGTGGCAGCTAACAACTGTCTGTAGTTCCAGTTCCAGGCAAACACCAAGGCAAATAAATAAATAATAAATAAATAAAGTTAAAAAAAAAAAAAAGAAATTGAAAGATAAGACTGAGCAGAGCAGAGGGTGGCGGCCTGGCTTGTGAAGTTTCAGAGGGAAGCGGGTACTTTATGGGGCCATTTGTGTAAGGAATCTGCGATCTCTGGTCAGCGGGACCAAAGAGTCAGCTACGATTAACAAGACACCAGCACCACTGAGGAGAATCTTTGCTTTACTGGAACAATTGATACTGGGGCAGAAAATTTAATGGTGATTAAGAAGAGCCCAGCATCATGGAGGAGGTGAAATCTTCTGGGAAGTGTTTCCTCAGAGTCGGCACACAGAAGCTGGGACCCAGAGGCCGCTAAGGCTGTGTCTGGCACTGGCAGCTGAACTCCGAAGTGTAAGAGTCACCCAGGTGCCACTGGTTTTGAAGACATCAAGGGGTCATGGGGAGCAGCTGAGGCTCAGCACTGTGAGAGCCCAGGAGAGGCCATTGGTGAAGGTGAAGCCTCAGTGGCAGTTGAAGGCCCAGGACTGAAGGGGTCACACAACAAAGCTGAGGCCTGGCACTGTGAAGAGAGCTTATGAGAAGCTATTGGAGAAAGTGCAGCCCAGCAGCAGCAGAGACCCCAGTGTTTGGGAGATGCCAGTCCCGTGGGATGACACTAGGAACAGCAGCATCGGTGCAGTGGAGGCTCCCTGAGCTAGGAAGACAGGCAGTGTGTGTTGCAGAGGGCGGAGCCGGAAGAGGAACCTAGGAGCTTTGGAGGAGCCGCAAAGGTGGGTGGATTTCAGACACTGGATACTGAGTTATTTAGAGTTGAATTTGTTTTTGCTTTGATTTGATTGTGAGCGATTCCCAGATAATTGGACATTGAGTTGTTTACACTGTTGGAGTTTGGTTTTGCTTTGTTCAGATTGTGACTGTGTCTTGGTTCTTCCCTCTTGAAGTGAGAAAGTATTTAACTTAATTTTGATTTTTTACAGGAGCCCACATCAAAAAAAAAAAAAATAGATTTTGAACTTTTCAAAGATAGTTTGGATTTGTTAAAGAGAGTGAATATTTTAAAGAGACTGAATTTTTAGTGTTTGACTTTGTAAGACTGTAGGAAGGGTTATGACTTTACAGTGATGTGTTTGTGTGTCAAGCTGGCAAGGACTCGGTTGTTTTGGACAGTTTTGTGTCAACTGGACACCAGCTGGGGTCACCTGGGAGGAGGGGAGCTCCATTAAGAGAATGCCTCTGGAAGATAGAGCTGTAGGCAAGTCTGCAGGACATCCTCCTAACTAGAGATTGGGTTTCACCACAGCAGTGGTAACCCTCAGGAAGACAGCAGGGAGCTAGCTCTCCAGTAGATTCCCTGTCCCCTCTGTTTTCCTAAGATACAGACAGAGCTGAGAGGCCACCATTGGCAGAGCAGGCTTTCTAAAGCCCCCACCTCCCATCCAGAGGAGAGAAGTTGAATTTCTGGAAAGTGCTGACAGAAGAAAGGTTTAGAAAAAGCTGCCCTGCAAATTTGTTTCTAAATTTCTGAGCTCAGCCCTGAGATAGACTAAAGTAGACCTAAGTCCAAACAGCACCTCGATGTTGAGAACTGAATTATAGAAAAAGCCATTGCCTAGGTCCCAGATTGGCCATTGGCCAAGGACAGGGACAGATCTCTGTCTCCGAACAGCCCATAGAAGATTCTTAGAATGTGTGGTCTGAACCCAAGGAGGTAAGAAAACAGCATTCTGGAGTCTTATAATCACCAAATGTCTAAGAATCAATAAAACCAGTCTGTGACTGGTCTGTGACAAGAGCAGATTTTTCTCCAGGTATCCAGGTCCTCTTCAGGATTCAAAGGAATGTACTTCAGGAGAGCCAAATGTTTTACATAGATATGGACACGGTTTTTAAAAACAATGGCATTTAAACTGCTTTTTATTCACATGATTTTGAAGTTGCATAGAAAGTATGCTTTACAGATAATATTGTTATTCCAAACATAACTCTAACTTAGGAGTGCATTTCTAACAAAAGAACATTTATAGTAAATTTATATTCAGTTTTCAGGAATTATTAAAAGAAAATACTACAAAACAAATTAATGATAGAATGTCTATATCTTGGTAAATGAAACAGTATTATTACAAGTAACTCACAGTTTAGGGACCTGAGATTAGGGCATATTTTAACCTAATTGATATGAGATATGATATATATCACTTCTCAGACTTTGGGCTAAGATCAAGTGAATAAAATATATTGAAATGTGGGGATGTAGGTGAAACAGTTTTTGGACAGTCATAGGAATGCTCATTTGTGACATGGCACCAGAACTTCCTCCTTCACTAAGAAAAAGCAAAAAAATCCAAAACAAGCCAGGGGATAGAATCATCATAAATCAATGAAATTAAAAATACAGAACAGTCAGTGAAACCAAAACTTAGTTGTTTTAGGCCAATTAAATTGCTAAACCTTTAAAAAGATTCAAATTATGAACAGTAGAATGGCCCTGGGAGAGGGGCGGTGTTTGTTTCTACAAACTAATGGTAAAGCTTGGCAATTTAAGTGAAATGAAAAATTCTTCAACAGAACACACACCTCCAAAACTCACCCAGGATGAAGTGTAAGGGGCTGGAATGGCCTGAGTGTTGTCTTAAAAACTGAGTGTGCACTTAAAGCCACTACCATAGAATCTCTAAGCCAGCTCTGACATAGAGATGATAGAATATGTCACCAAACACCTAAAAAATATAACACGACTTCTTAAGTTATTTTATGAGGCCAGAGTTATCCCAATACCAAGACCATACAGAGATGTCTCACACACACACACACACACACACACACAAATGCTGTGCAAGCCTGAAGACCCCAGTTTGGTTCCCTGGAACCCATGTAAAAGTCATGGGGAGATGGTGGAACCCCCCAGAAGCTTGTGGGTCCACTTGCCTAGAATATGCAGTATAGCATCAGATCACAAGAGGCCTCAAACAGGTGAGAGGTTTTCTCTGATTGAGCACACACATAATAATTTAAAAAGATAGATTATTGAACCTACTTAAACAACTATTAATCTCAAAATATTTTACATTTAGATTTTAGTTTATTAATACAAATTTAAGGTCAATTTTGTTATACTATATGTATATTTCTACTCTTGTTGAAGATATTTATATAACTCATTTAAAATTATAATATATAATTAAAAATATAAATTAATAGTCATCTATGATAACCAAACTTATAGTCATGTTAGTTGAGTTTTTTAAGTATACAAAAATACATTTCAATTAGATAATCTTCAAACACTTCAAAGATCTACAAAATAGGACACTTAAAATATTTTTAAAAACTTTAACTTTTCTAGACAGTAAGACAAGTCTGCTCCATGTAGAGTTTATTTTCTTTGCGACAAAAGTTAGCCTAGACAAAAGATTGTTCTTGCCTCAACTGCCTAACAATATGCTATATAAACTAAACATGCAAGACCTATAAAAATGTGACCTTTAAACTTTGACCTCTAAACTTTAGCAAAACAAGGCAAGATGATCAAACATTCTACAAGATACACACAAAAAGACTGACAAATTGTGCCAAAATAAGATAGTCCTTTAAATTTCCTGCTTCAAAAAAAGTCTGCCAAAGACTCTAGGCCTATAGGCTAAAATTAAATGTCCCAATATTACAAAAAAACTTTGGGTGACTGTCCAGCTCTGTCATTTCTAGATTTTAAAAGTTGCTTACACTTCCTGTTTACTCAAATAATACTGTATTCTTTTGTGGTCTTTAATACAGTTAAAGATCAAATAGTTATAATTATAGTCTTCCTTAGTTATAATAAAAAAATAAGTGTAAAACTTTAGACTCACAAAAATAAAATAGATGATAAAATATTTTCTTTGATTTTACTAAATAAAAATAAACTAAAAATTACAACTATAATTCTTGCTTAATAACTGTTTTGTTATATATTAAGTTTATTATATTAAAATTAAAATATTCCTTTTTAATTAGACAAAAAGGAAAAAGTAATGTGGGATGTCTTTCTATACACTATAAATTATTATTAGATAATAAAAAAAAAATTGTTTTGGCCTATGGAAGGCCAGGTTATAGTCAGGTGAAAAATCCAAGCACAGATAAAGAAAAAAGAAGGCAGACTCACAGTGAAACATAATCCAGCCACCCCCAAAACAGGATATAATAGAGTACAGATGAGCCACGTGACAAGACAGATTAATAAAATAAGTAAAGATGCAAGAGCTAGCTAACAAGAAGCCTGAGCCATAGGCCAAGCAACATGTAATCAATATAAGCCTACAATAAGTGTGATTATTTAAAACCAAGCAAGGCTGCAAATCTAAACCTCAGGTTAGGGCAAGCCACGGGCAAAAAAGATTCATTTAAACTGAAAGGTGAAGCCAGGTCAAAAATTTCCTACAACACACACACACTTTGTACATATACAAACTTAAATACAGAACAATCTCTCTCATGAATACACTGTGAAAGTCAATAGCAAAATGCCAGCAATGCATAAGCATATAAACATTTGTTTCACATCATGGACCATTAGATAACTACACATTAAAGTCCTGATGGGGTATCATTGCAGACCTATTAGGATGGTGAAATGAAGGTGGCTAAGACTGCTAACAAGGCAGTTGGAATTCTGATAAATTGCCAATAGGATCACAGAAATCATACACCCTTTCTGCAGAAGCACTTGGCAGGGCACGCTTATCATTGACCTGGCAATCCCCAGGGAACTTCCAGTGTTCACATAAGAATCTGTGCATGGATGTCTACGGTGGCTCTGCTTATAATTATCAACAACAGGAAACAATATAAATGCCCTTCAGTGAGTAAATGGTAAATAAGCCTCGGTGCATTCTGCAGTCAGCAATAAGAAGGAATGAACTACTGACCTGTGTTTACTACCTGGGTAGATGTCCAAGATATAGAAATGAAAGAAACCACCTCAGATATGTTATTTCATTTATATGTATTCGTCAAAAAGATAAAAACCAGAGACAGAGCAAATCGATGGATCCCAAGTTGGGGAGGTTAGAGTTGACCTGTTTCCACATTCCTATTCATCGGCCTCTGAGTTCTAATCACCAGACACTTGGGGGGGGTGTATTGACCCTGGATTAAAATAGTTGCCCTCTGCTACATGCTGTGTGAACACTGAATCTTTCACCTTTAATTCCCAAGCCCGGTGCCCTGGACAGCAGCTGGTAGGCATCCAGGTGCCTGATGAATAAAAATATGCAGGAAGCAGCCAATGGTCTAAACTATAACAATGGCTCAGGAGACCCCAAGACAGATGGATGCATTTGTTTAATCTACCCTGTGATGCTGGCAATTAGAACAGAACGCTCTCCCTGGAGGCTAGTAATTAGAACTGAAAGCTTACCCAGGATTTGCTAGCTGTACTTTTTGGTTCAGCCCATTACCCTGTTTGGTGATTGTGTTGTGACACCCATGGACCAATGGGTTCAGAGACTGCAATTGCTAAACAGCATCAACTTCTCTCTTGGGCCCAATGATAATTACAAGCAGGATAGAAGCCTGGTATCTCTACCCTAATGTGTCTGTCTCCCTCACTTGGTCACCTGCTTTGCTCTGCAGGTTGGAATGGTAATTACTTGTCTCCTCTGTCTCTGCTATTCAAGGCTGAAGGTGACTTGGCTTTGGATTCCAGGATGGACAAAAGGACAAACATCCTTCTCCAGTTGCACCCCCCCCCCACACACACACCATGAAGACAGTTATCCACAATGGCAAGGCCTTACTCTGGAGCAGAGTTGATCATCCTGTAGAAATCATGTTCATCCCCTTGACCAATGATAGCAGAGAAAAAGACTTCCCATGATGGACGAGATCATACCCTGACTGGACTGCTTATTTATGCACACTTCTGCATGTCAAGTCTTTCTCTTCTTAATGTAGGGTTCATGTCAGAACCCTGATGATGGACACAGGGGTTATGCCTGTTACCTGTGCCTATGTCCAGGGCAGACCACACTGGATAAACCTGCTTCTCACTGGGCTAGTCTCTTTTAGTGGCATATAGTAAACAGGTGGCTGAGCCTCGCCTGATGGGGCTGCTAATGTCCAGGCTTTTGTCCTCAAAATTCCAATCACACCTGCGCCACCTCTGCACTTCTTCCCCGCTTCCATCCTGGAGTGGGAACATAATTACATACACAAGGCCTTTTGCCACAAGCATATGGTTGTCCTCACCAAAGCTAGTGGGTGGGTAACTGTCAGTGCAATTCACCCTGGAATTAGGATTTGGGATTTGGGATAGGTCTTAATCAGCATCATTTAGGCTAAGTAAGCAGTCTGTGGTGAGGGAACAAATGGAGCCAGCACAGCAAGCATCTTCTATAGGAGGAAAACCAAGGGAGGGGACAGTGTTATAGTGTTCTGAAAACCGAAGTTGTTATTAGAAGCAGAAGGCCTTCTCAGTCCCCAGCCGGGAGCAAGGAATAGTATAGAACATACTTGGCAGAAGGTTCTGGAAAAAAACTCTTTAGTTTCTCTACCATATGTTAGCAGTCTTTTTGGCTGGCCTCTGGGAAGGCTGTTAGACAGATAGAAACAAAAGATTGGGTGAGGCCAGTGCCTTAGCTCAAGTCAAGTCCAAGATGCCCTTGACGGACAGGGAGACTTATTTCATTCAACAGTAAAGAAAGAAAATCACCCCTCATAGACTGCTGGGTGCTGTCATGACAATCTTTGGAGACCATATGAATCTGTCACATCAGATACCTTTGGAATGCATCTTCCTTCCTTCTGAGGCTTTGGTGTAATATTATGAATGAGACTCAGAGCCAAATATCCGGGGAAAGCTGAAATATCAGAGAGAGGAAGCAGCACCACAATCAATTCTCACCCAGCTGTCTTGGAACTTCCTCAGCCTCGCTTGCTCCTGGTCACTTCTGTCAGTCGCTTCTGCCAGTAGCTTCTCCCAGTCACTTCTGTGTCTGTCTGGTTTCTAAGCCCTTATATATCCTATTCCATTCAGATTAGGATTAAAGGCATGTAGCCTTGAACTCACAGAAACAGAAGAAGTTCTGTCTCTGGAGTTGTGGGATCAAGGGTGGAGTTCACCACTCCCTGCTCTTCCTGTGCTGGGATCAAAGGTGTGTGTGACTGACTCAGCTGTCTGTCTTTGTATTCAAGGTTTAAGAATTTCCTGAGCTGTCTGCCTAGGATTTGACTGTGTGCTCTCTCCCCAGTATTCAGGTTTTATTGAATGTGTAATATATATATACACACTTTGGCAGCAAGACACATCTCTCAGGAACAGGAAATAATGCAGCTCTCTCAGCTCATGGGAACATTTTGGGTAGATTTCTGTCACACTTGGCTGTTCTTTTGCAAGAGAATGTGGACTCAGGATGAGTTCTTCTTGCCAGATGTTCTCCAGCGGTGGCATGTTCCATCTCACCAGCTTAGGCCCCTCTCACTACAGACTGAACCGCAGGGAAATCTTTCCAAAGCATTTCTCTTTTTTTTTTTTTTTTTTTTTTATAAAATCATCATTAAATTAGAACATGAGCAAGCATGATGGTTTATAATTTTTTTAAACTTTATTTATTTATTTATTTATTTATTTATTTATTTGCCTTGGTGTTTGCCTGGAACTGGAGCTACAGACAGTTGTTAGCTGCCATGTGGGTGCTGGGAATCGAACCCGGGTCCTCTGGAAGAGCAGATGGTGCTCTTAACCGCTGAGCCATCTCTCCAGCCCCTCCAAAGCATTTCTCAATGGCAGTGCAGCTCATATATTCACCTCAAGGAACATACATCTCAGCTGAACAGAGGACCACGGGAACAGCTACGTCCAGGAGGACATATTTGAGCATTAAAGGCTGCAATGTTCTGACTGGCAGGTGGCTAACATCTGTATTAAGGTATACCCAGATGTCAGAGCCATGACTGCAGTAAGGCACACATCTTCACATCAGTAGGACACGGTGCTTCTGTTGGAATCAGTAGCCAGAGAAAGAGTCGTGTGCTGAGGGTGTGTTTCTTGAGCATCCTGCTTGCTATGAAGTTGTAGGGCTATTGTGATAAACAAGCTGGTTGTCTCCCCTGAGCAGGGAGGGAAAACAGTGTGAAGTCAACATCAGCAGCAGTCAGGTTCTGCTCTTCTGAGCACAGTAGAGGAGATGAACAGGAAGCCACCTGGGTGGGGATGAGTCCTCTCAGATCTTGCTGATTTCCAGTCTTTAGATTTGAATCTCTATTTCAGTTCCATTTCTTACTGCCAACACAGAACTACAAAGCAAATGGAGGGAGGAGTTGGGATGTACAGTCCATCACGACAGGGAGGTCCCAGCAGTAGGTTCTCTGGCACCATTGTATCTACATCCCCAAGAAGTGTGTGTGTAGGATGATGCCATATTCAGCTTGCTTTCTTTTTATGTAAGACCGATACCCATGTGATAGTGCTGGACCTCCATTCATATACTCAGAAGTTTGTTTCCATGGAGATTCTAAATCCCCTCCAGTTGCCAATCACAATCACAGTCTGAGAGTCCTGGAGAGGCTTAGGGTTGTCTACTGTCCCAAGGTTGCCTGGGGCTGAGGCATTTCTGCACTGGTCCCACACTTCCGGGCACTGCTGGTCATCTGTGGGAGACCTCAGCCTCCTTCTATTATGACTGTCTATGTTTGATGAAGTTTGACACCTGAATCCCAGCTATGCTTGTTATTTTCTTGTGCTCCTATGGCTCCTCTTTTCATAAACAGGCTAATTAAAAAGACAGGGCTAAAACTGCATGACAATAAATGTATTCAATCACTGGACAGGTACGCTCCTACTCCAGGTCCTTTGGGGGTTTGATGACAATGGCAGGGTGAGGAGACCCATGCACAGTGGCAGACCGCACAGGGTGCAAAGGTGCGGGACAACAGTTGTGTGCTGCAGCTCCGTCTGGAGGAGATGGGTGGTGGGCGAAGCGGAGATGGGGAAGGCAGGAAAGGATGGGGAAGGCTGCTTTCTGCAATTTTATGTTCCTTTAGATGAGCAATACCGGCCAAAGACTCTGAAGAAGAGTAATTTTCTTTGCCTTTGAAATGAATTAAAGGCAAAAGCAACTCCCTCCTGTCACGTGCCTAATCACTTCAGGGAAATGGCGAGCCTTTTTGTCTTTTAACTAAAAATGAGCTGAGCTCTGGGGTACAAAGGCCTCTGTCTTTATTAGAAATACATTTTAAAAAATTATGTGTGCATTTAGGTATGTGCAAGTGCAGAGGCCAGAGGCTGATGGCAAGTGGCTCCTCTGTCACTACCCACCTCATCTTTTGAGGCAGTTTTCCCAGTGAATCCTTAGCTCACCAGCAATGCCCATGCTCATGGCATCTGACTCCCACACATACTGATATGTATCACCACACATCCCTCCCAGCACTGGGCTACAGGTGCACACCACCACACCTGGCTTTTACAGGGGCTCTGGGGACCTGAACCCAGGACTTCATACCTGTGCAGCAAGCACCTTACTTGCTGAGCCATCAACACAGCCTCTTGGAGGGAGGTGTAGAGAGTGGAAGGGTGAGGTGGGGCAGTGTAGGGGTGAGGTGGAGAAGTGGAGGGATGAGGTAGAAGAGTGGAGAGGTGAGGTGGAGGGTAGAGGAATGAAGTGGGAGAGTGAAGAGGTGAGGTGGGGGAGTGGAGGGGTGAGGTGGGGCAATGGAGGGGTGAGGTGGGGTGGAGGTGTAAGGTGGGGCAGTGGAGGGGTGAGGTGTTGGGCAATAGAGAGGTGATGCCGGGAATGTGTAGGGGTGAGTTGAGGTGTGGGGCAGTGGAGAAGTGAAGTTGTGGAATAGAGAGATGTGGGGTGGCATCCAGGGTTTCATATGTCCTAGGTGAGGGTTCCATTACTGGGCTGCATCCCCAGGCACCTTAGGATGTGAAAGTGATGTCTACTTAGGATAAACCACACTCCACATTTTGAATTTGATCTTCTCTGAGGGTAATGGCCTGTGGTATGTTACTCTTAGAATGCTGGGCAAAGGCAGCGAGCCATAGATCTTTGTCAGACCCCGATGACCCTGTCACAGTAGCTTCTTCACCCAGCAATTAATTTTTAGTTCAATGCTTTCAGCATTCTCCAGCATGCTGTCAATGGAAAGTAGAATTCTGAGTGCCCAGGTGACCCCTATCTCTTCCCCTTTGGGTACAGTGGTAAATAAACGGTATGAACGATCACAATAGCGTACAGTGGCCTTTGTGTCCAGTGCTAGGCCTGGGTGAAGTGTGAGCTTTACCTTTGACCCCTGCACTCTGTCTGTATCAGGTAATGTGCACTGACACACACACCCTGAGGGCTCTCTTCTCTGATTCTTTACATCTCACAATTTTCTCATATCTCATGAGCATAGGAATCTTCACTGGAGGACTGACTATCCATGTTGAAAAGCATAGCCAATGTTAGAAGCATTGTTATGAGTCACCAGTCATGCTGATCCTGATGCATGCTGCCTTTGGAGGGCTCCAGGTTCTTGTGTCTCCTAGGAAGGAGAGAATACTTAACTGAGCGTAGTTCACTCCCATGGGGAGGAGCAGCAGGGAGCAAGCGCAGTGGCTCAAGCAGTGCTGGTGTGCTAGACCAGGGCCTGCGCCGCCAACAATGCTGGCTTCGGAGCACACGGGCCTGACCTGATCCCCAGAACACACACAGATACATACACACACACACACACACACACAGACATATACAGACACACATACACCACACATAAACATGAACACACAGACACACACACATATACATAGACATACACAGACACCCATACACTTCATATACACGTAGACACACATGGAAACACACAAACACACACACTCAGACACTCATATACAGACTTACACACATAGACACAGATACACGCAGACACAGATACTCACAGATACACACACACAGAGACATATACAGACACACACAGACACACATACACCACACATACACATGAACACACAGACACACACATAGACATAGACATACACAGACACACATCCACTTCATATACACATAGACACACATGGACACACACAAACACACACACTCAGACACTCATATACAGATTTACACACATAGACACAGATACATGCAGACACAGATACTCATAGATACACACACACACACACACACACACACAGACATGTCAGATGTGGCTGTATGCATCTGCAATCTCAGTTCTGGCAACACAGAGACAGGAGGATTGCTGAGGCTTGCTGGCTAGCCAAACAAGCTAACTGGTAAGTTCCAGGTTCTAGGAGATATCCCCATCTCAAAAGTTAAGGTGTAGGGGCTGGAAAAGGCTCAGTAGTTAAGAGTGCATGCTACTGTTGCAGAGAATCTGAGTTTTGGTTCTCATCACCTGGCTGGATGGCTCACAAGGTGCTGTGACCCCAACTCCACAGAATCCAGCGCCCTCTTCTGGCTTCTGTGAGCACCTGCATGTGCACACACACACACACACACACACACACACACACACACACAAATTAGAAACTAAATCTTTAGGGAATGATAGAAGATGCTATGAATGTCAGTCTCTAGTTGCTTCAATTGTATGGAGTCAATTGTATGACTGTATCCTTCATGATCTGTTACATAGAGCATCATGCATTCTCTGTCTTTTCATCATCTTAGCCCTTCATGCAGCAGTGGTCACCCTCAGACTCTGGAGTGGGCCTGGGCTACGATGTTCCCAGCCTCCCTCTTTGTGAGCTGGTTTCTTCATATTCTAATTTCTCTGAGCCTTTGTGAAGACCTCCATGAAGACCTCACTCTCTACCATATTCTCCTGCCTCAGAACTTTCTTTTGATTATTCCCAATGATCAAAATCTCTCATAAACCCACTGTGAAAGTTTATAGCAAAATGCCAGCAATACGTAAGTATTAGGTCCCTTGAAGATTATACTGAGGATGTGCAGCCTGATTAGAGCTTTTGTTGTGGTAGAGTTGGAACACTGCAGCTTCAGAGTCAGATTCTCCTGGGCTTTAATTCCTTAACTTGGTACTTGTTACCCAATTCTATATCTGACCTAATATCCCACCAGTGTCCCCAAATGTTACCAGGGAAATTGGGATCCCCACTTAGGGTTGTTTTGTTTATAAAATAATTTAATAAAGGACCCAAAAGAAAGCTTGATAACAATTTTATTAGAGTTTAAAAGAAAACCTCAGGGCAGCAAGCTGTGAATCCCAGCAGCCACCTGGAGGAGGAGGATGGGGAAGAAAATCAGAAACAACTGTGCCCTTGGGTCAAAAGCTGCCACAGAGGTCATGAGCAAGCAGTCGTGTGACAGGGCCGGGGTCATTGGAGAAAAAGCAAACCCCAAAATATTAGGCTAGCTAGGTATGCTTAGCGAGAGATAAGAAGGAGAATCTGCAGAATTCACAAAATTGGGCAAATGTTTGAAGCTTTGTGGTTGTGGCCTTGAAAACTGATGCACGTGAAGCAGGGATTCTAGGAAGGAAAATTATGATCTCATTAAATGGATAATTATTCTCCCTGTCTCTTTGCATGGCTCAGGTGGATCTGTCTGCCTGGGATGGGAGTCACATACCTGAGATGTTACCCCTTTCCCGGGTGACTGACTAGCCCATGCAAGGGACTGCCCAGGCCAGAAATTCCATCCTTGACCAGAAAGAATAGCTTTTCCTTAGTGGTCCTCAGTGACTAGACATGTTAAACATCACCTTAACTTTAGAATGTATAACTTAGCAGACCACTGCCACTAACCCTAACCCTAACCCCAAAGCTAAACATGACACCCAACAGCATCTGAGACCTACAGCAGAGGATTCCCTGCTTTCCTGTAAGCTGCCTACACGATGCCCCCACCAGTGTGAATGCTTTGGTTTCTCAACATCCTTTGTTCTGTGCCTCTAAGAGTTCATGTAGCCATGTCCACAGGAGAACTTGCCATCCCAGATGGTTTGAATCTGTGTCCATGAGCCATGGCCACTTGTAGTTGGCTCAGGACAGACTGGCTCTTATTCCCTTTGGAGTAAGAGCTGTGTCTTGTCAACATGGTTTATTGTTTCTTTTCTCTTTCTTTTCCAAAAAAGATGGAAGCTGTTATATGAAATGCAGGCTTAAATCCTTAACCTATCTTACAGCTTAATTTCACCTGCGCTAGGAACTAGACAGTAGTAGATGGTGGATGACAATGTGTGTGTGTGGCAGTGGGAGTGGGGGGGGAACCAAGAGAAACTTTTGTAAAATTTGGAGTCAGAATTTCAATTCAACATAGTTTATAGACCAATGTGATTTGAGCCCTGAATGGCTGGTGTTTAAAATAGATTTTTCTTTCTTTCCAGAGTGTGCACAGGGCCAGTAAGTGGCAAAAACCAAAACAAACCCAAACCCAAAATCCAAAAAAAACCTCATGCATTTCTTGGACTCTTCAATCTCACCACTAAGCGTTTTCTTGTATAGGGACCAACAATTCCTTGGATGGACACACTGCATAGGCTGGTCGTTATTTTAAGGTTTAGGGAACTGCAGATTCTTGGCAGATCTCCGCTGTTTTTTTAGCGTAATAGGCCAGAAAGCCGATCCATACTGCTGGCCAAGATGGGTGGCTGGCTTGCACACCTCACTGTCTTATGAGATAATGTAGTGACTGTAGTCATGTTGTCTGGGATCTTTTGGAAGGCAACAAGCTCTCTGGGCTTGCTGGCCAGTGTGGGAAGGCATAGACAATGTCTGCTTATTGCTTGCCATCACAGCCCACCAAAGAGTGAGCCATAGCGCTTGCTGAGGAGCAGTCACTCCATTGTCAGGTTTATTTTCTTCAGTTTTTATGCAGACGCTGGGTGGCTTTGTTGCATGGTTGGAAGCTCTGTGTTGAGAGGCCTCTGCTCATAGCAATGCTTCCTTTGCGCTTATACAGCTTCTTGCATTGGAAAATTCCATCCTTTAACACTGGGATTATATGTCACCGTGGCTGAACCATAGAGTGCACTTCATTTGCTGCGAGCCTGAGAAATAGCCAGAGAGAAGGATAGAAGATAGCATTTCTCATATAAAGAGAGGATTGAATGAGGTCAGTGAACCAAAGAGCCAGCAGGTCACAAGCCCTCAGGGAGGCATGAAAATCTTCCTGGGTTTCCTGTCTGCAGGAAAATATTTACCTCTTCAAACTCTGAAAAATCTAAGTATCTAAGACTGGTAGTTACTTGAGTTGGGTGATGCATCTGAGGACTTACTTTTTTCTGTACTTTTGTTTATTTCTGAAATTTTCAGTGATTAAGAATTTTTAGAGAGTATTTGAGTAGTATTTTCTTTCAGCATTTCCAGAGTCTTTGAGCTGGTACAAAACAGGAGAGGCTGTTCAATTGAGCATGACTGGACTTGGTGACTGTTCATCTGTGAGCTGGGCACCAATGTCTCTAACTACTGCTGTGGTTTCCAGAGACCTTTATTCTTAGCTATGTGCCTGTCAGTCCATGTCCAGAATGGATCCTTTATAAAACACTGAAAATATGAGCGCCATTGTAGAATTCATCTTCACAATTCAGTAAATGGCCCCATGACCATCTGCACTTTCTCTGAAGATGGCCTTTCTCTCATCAAAATCTGCCCCTCAGGGAAAATGACTTTGGACATCAGAAGCCCCAAAAAAACAGAAAGCATAGTGACAATCATACTTAATTTTGTTTTTCATTTTATAGGGAACAAATGGATACAAATACCAGTTTAAGTCCAGCATGGGAGAATTTCAGACACGAGGTCGTGAAATTGGTCTTTGGTGTTCATTTTCCAGTTAATTCCAACCTAATCTTTAATCTGAGTATCAAAGAACTGTGACAAAAATAACTGTCACCGACTTCCTTCTTGTGTCTGGTGGCCTTGAAATGGTTGTTGTGAAATTTGTTTAAGCACTGTTTCCTAGATGCTAAAATAAAAAGAATTTTCTGGAAAAGAGGCATGGAGGCATAATGTAAGACTTACGGATTTTAGACATACTCCTGGCACTTGATTTCAATCTTCGTGTTTGGTTATAATTTTAAACATATTAATTTAAGGATTATAATGTACACAAGGTTTATAGTATACACTGACACAATGGAAATGTATGGCTTTTTTCATAATGCACCATATTGGAGCAAATCTTCCATGTGTCTCTCTCAGTTCCTTGTCTACCTTAGATGTCTGCCATTGCTGGAAAAACCAGGTGGCCCCTTGTTTCAGCTCCACCGAATCTCTTTCTTGCTTGATTTGGCCTCTCTGAGACAATAGCCTAGCATCCCTGAAACATGAGGGAATAAACAAACACCCCACCAGCAATCCTTGGCTGAAAAAAACCGGAGAGATTAAGGCTAAAAAGTCTGAGGCCAGAGGTTAAGGGAGGCATTTCTCACAGCTTCTTAAATGAGAGGGAGGACTCCCTTCCCTCCCCCTTTCCTCCCCCCTTCCCTCCCCCTTCCCTCCCCCTTCCCTCCCCCTTCCCTCCCCCTTTCCTGCTGTGCTTCATTTCCTTTAGTACCAGACTCCTGTCTTCTGAACCATTCTCAAAATCACCACCCTGGGTGAAAATCCTTGTCTCAGGCTTTCTAGGTAGAAGCGCAGCCAAGACCTGGGTGTGGCAATGGCTCTTGGGATTGCCTTCTGTGTGAACCAGATTCTAAAATAAATTTGAAAAATGCTGAAAGGGGTGACCATAGGCATCAGTGCATGTATTCTACAACCATCAGAGGATCTCCAGCCACCTCTAACTGTCCCACAAGTGTCCAAATCTCTTATGGAAACCATAGAGGGTCCCTAAGTGTTATCAAGCCCTAAGAACAACTTTGAACAGGTGAGATTTTAAGGAGACACTGACAAATAAAACCAAAGAAAACGTTTTTCACAATTATTTCCCAACTGGCAAATCCTTTGAGCTTGCTTCCTTCCCACCCCCCTTTTGGTTTTTTGAGACAGGGTTTCTCTGTGTAATAGTCCTGGCTGTCCTGGAACTCTCTCTGGAGACCAGGCTTTCCTCAGACACACTGAGATCAGCCTGTTTCTGCCTCTCAAGTGCTGGGATTAAAGGCATGCACCACCACCACTCAGCAGCATTGCTTCTTGATCTAAGTAGAAATTAACTGCAAGTGGTATTGGGATATTTCAGAGGAAGGTCTGGTGTCTGCCCAGAGATAAAGTCAAAGCTGGGCCAGGTGTCTTCTGTCATGAACTTTCCTCGGGAAGGTGGGCTGGACCAGCTGGGATTGTCTGGCTGCGGATTCAGAATGTTCTGCTCTGTATGAGCCAGCCCAGAGGGTCTCACCTGGTGGGAAGATCATTTTCTCTGCATAACTTTCCTAGTAGGCGGGACTTCCGGTGATGCCCATTATCGGGTCCACTTCAGATTCCCCAGGTCTCCTGTTCTGAAGATGTTGTATGGTGAAAACTCAGTCTTTGTACCTTTCTTTTGTACCCAGGTTCATGCACTGTGGGACCTTTGCTACTGATTTATATTCTCACCCATGGACTGAGCCCAAGAAACAAAAGATCACTTGAGCTGGGAGAGAAGACAGAGGTGGGGATGGTGTAGTCAGCCTTTGGGTTTGCAGTTCCTCAGACCTCGGAAGTTTGAGGTTTGATGAGTGTGTTGTTTTCTGAGAGTGGCAGGCTGGATCCAGCGCTAGCTCACAAGGCACATTAAATCCTGAATTCAGCTGAAATACTGCTATGTCACAGTACAAAGGAGCGGGCCAAGCTACTCAGGGAGAACCATCAACCAGTCAAAACAGGATAAAGCAAAAATGGCAGCACAATGACGGAGGTAGTCAAAGGAAAAAATTGAGATGGGATATGGGAATCCCTGAAACTCTGTGGCCACTGTCTTGAGAACCTCATGATGCTGGCTTCTGTAAGCATCTTCTTTAGTGTGGTCCTGGACTGTCACCTTCTCTTCTGAGTGCAAATTTCCCACTATCAGTGGGCAAAGAATTCTGAGATGAGTTGGCTAGCACTGATAAAGTTCAAAGAGTAAGGGAATTCAAGAGAATGTGAGTGTATCTGTTTATTGCCATGAGTATGGACAGAGGGAGCGTGAAGCTGAGCTCTGAGAGGTTAGACAGGTTCAGAATTCTCCCTGACATCAGCAGAAGCAAGGAAGAAAATTAGATTATCACCAGCCAGTGATTGGGCCAAGCAGGGGCTGCTGGCCCTGAACCCTTTATATCGTCCCATAGTCCCATTCTGTGTCATCTTGTCACCTCCATGGCAGGGATGGTCATATGACCAAAGGCCTTGCTTTATGACCAGGGATGGTGTGTGATGAGATGAACTAACCCACTCTTCCTTTCTAGAGATCAGATTTAAAGAACACTCAAAGTGTTTTTGAGTGTCTTCCCTCAAGCCAAGAGAAAAAGGACATGGGAGTTGGCTTTCTGTAATAAAACGCCTGAGATAAATCAGTGTTTTGAGCATGTGACAGCCTAATAATACAGTATGGTACCAGAGGCTGGGAGAAAGCTAGAGACGGGGTGCCCAACATCTCCCTGAAGAGTACTTTCAGAAAACTAACTTCCTTACATTAGGCTTTAGATCTTACAGGTCCCATCACTTTCCAATGATGTGACAGGCCAATGACCAAGCTTGTAATCCACAGGACTTGGGAGGACATTGCCAAATCGCAATAGGACAGGCTTAGGGATGGTTCCCAAATGCTCGACACATTCACAAATAACAGTTCACTCCTGTGTTTCCTGGGGTGGTGTGCACATCCCCTTGGCTTTTGTGAAACATTGATTCAGCCTTTTCTGGTTTTACACAATACAAATTATAAGAGCTGACAGCTGAACGGCTGGACTCTGAGAAGCAAGGTAGCCTTAATAGAATTAATTAATTACCCAACAAATAGCTCCATTATATCCAACAGGGCCTGTGACTTAATTACCGATGTCATTTATGTTTCTATTTGTATCGCAACAATAAGTGACTTGTTTCTCATTGACACTGGGTCATCTTCTAAAAGGAAGAAAACAGGCCAAAAAATTATCAGGAAATGGATGGGGCATGGGGGTAGGGTGGGGTGGGGGGTGGGAGGGGGTGGGTGCTGCCTTTATTTCCTATCTTGTTATCCCAGAAAACCATAACAGACTCTGATAATTAAGAGACATTTAAAGCATCCAACTCCTGTCCAGTTTCAGAAACCTCACTGGGGACATGTCCTTCTTTTGGGAAGAGAAGAAGAGACATCTAAAGGAAAGAGTTGTCTTTACGGCTGTCTTAGGCAGTGGCCTGGGTATGATGGATATGGTCTCTGCAGAGGCCTGCCTGATCCAAGGCTTAGGAAATGGTCTTCAGTACTCCACTGTCTCTGGGAGAAACAGAACTAATTAGTAGGAGGCAGGTGTGAAGAGGACCTGACTCCATCTGGCCAAATTAATAGCTCAAATTGGGTTTGTGTTTGGTAACTGGAAACAGTGAATTAACTCCAGCTGGATACAGCTAATCCCTAGCTAGTCGGTGGCTGTGTATAAAACACTGGACTCAAGAAGTACACAAACAAAGAGGGCTTTGCAGCAATGGTAAAAACATATCCTTGCCTAGGAGAGGCCGGGAGCCACTCCTAGGCTCCCGGCCTCTCCAGGTGTGGAACAAGCTCTATCTTAGGCCTGTAGAGACCACAGAACTGTTAATAGGGGTCCCTTACACTCTCAAACAATCACCCCAGCCTGGACATACATTAATATGCTAATTTTAGGCTTTTCTCTTTCTTTGCCAAGAGTGGTGTTACAGTCCTGGCTGTCCTGGAACTTGCTTTGTATACCAGGCTGGCCTCAAACTCACAGAGATTCTCCTGCCTCTGCCTCCCAAGTGCTGATCCATAGCATCTATAAACAGGACTTTTTTCATTCCTGTACCTGTGAGGAAACACCGTAACCAAAAGCAACTTAGGAGATAAGGAATCTATTTTACCTCATAATTTCTGTCATTGTCCGTGACTGTGGGGAAGCCAAGGTAGGGATTTAAGAGCAGGAATAACTACAGTGGAGGGCACAGAGATGATGGATGCATGTGGACTTGCTTATACCACTTCCTCAGTCCTTAAACAGTCCAAGACCCAAATCCGGGGAATGTTGTTGCCCACAGTGGGCTGAATCTTCCCGTGCCAGTTAATGTAATCCAGACACTCTCTCACATAATGCCCACAAACAGCCCTAATCCAGACACTCACATACATACTCAGACTATATTTCCTGGTGATTCTAGATTATGTGAAATGGACAAAACTAATGATTACAGACTTTGATTGGAAATAGAGTCATTGTAGATGATCCAGTCAGGATGTAGGCCCTAATCCAATATGACCTGAGGAAATATGAACTCAGAGACTTAAGGGAAATCACCATAGCAACATGAAGACTGACCATAATGCTGCTTTGAAGAGCTGGAGAACACAAGTAAACCACCAGGACCAGGGGAGGGGGCTGGAACAAGTTGTCTCTCTGGTTCAACCATGTTGTCCCCTTGATATCAACTCTTAACCTATGGGACTAAAACTCAAATCCCCATTGTTTAAGCTGTCCTGTACAAAGTACATTGTGACAGCTACCTTTGCAAACGTATCCAGGTGGATTCTGGTTTCAGAGTGTCCGATAGCATGCTGATTGCTCTCAGTTTGTACCTTGACAGTACTGGGCCACCCTGGTGACAATGACTGACTGATGACTGACATTATGGCAGGGGAAGAAGTTGACCAGCACATAGACAGGAATGTGTCACTTCCCTGGTGCTGGGCTCTGGGAAAAGTAAGGTAGGTATCTCAAGGTGCCAGCAGCCAGGTGGGAGGGTAGGTTGTACAAGTGGCCTTGTATTCAAGTCATTAATAATGCATATGTCTTAGTGTCCCCCTCCCACCACCCTCCGCAGGGAAGCACTTTGATCTGGAATGAGAGGTTATAGCTTCTCTAGGAAGGGCCTCTCAGTTAGGTCTACCTGGATTTTGGACAGAAGAGAACTAGGAAGACATGATAGTGTCAGGGCAAGAAGAGCAGGGTGTCACCATCCACTGCCGGAGTGGGAAAGCAGATGGATAGGCTGAATAGAGTTTTCCAATCTGCTCTCATGCTTTATAGCCTCACCATCAAAAGACCATGAAGCCTGCAAATCACACATCAGACCTGAGCAAGGGTAATAGAGACAGACTAGAGATCTTCTGAGTGAGAGTCAAGGTCAAGATGAGGGACATGAGGGTCCAGACACCCGAGACCAAAGCTGCCACTTCTGATGGGGAAGTTAGGGTAGCAGAAGCTCCTTGGAGGAGACTCCAAAGAAGCCGTATGTGGTGCCCTAGAAGGGACAGCAGGATAGGAGAAACCAAAAAAGTGAAGCCCTGGCTCAGAAGGCAGCCATCTTGGTCCATAGTCTCCCCAGCCAAGAGTTTCTACGAAATTAGGCTTGGAAAGGTCAGGAGATATATCACGGCCCATATAGCCATCCCTTTAAATATCACCTCTGGTATTTCCTAGGCACAGAGTGGAGGGCAGGAGCACCACTGGGATTTTCAAGGTAGATTTCTCAGCTGGGTACTGACTTCACAGTTTTTTCTCCAACCAGCCTCTATCGACTTCAGGTATCTATGTCTGATGAGCCCAGGACAAAGTATTTTAGTAAGATAAAACTGGGCTCTGATTTTGTAGGCACACAGCATGTATTATATAAGTACACAGGTCTGTGATTCAAAATGAAAAATAACAATAATTAAGGTTCCTGTAGCTTCCTTCTGTCCAAACCAGTCTTGAAAATCCACTTTTGGAAGATCTTTTATGTCAGCAAATTAGAAACATATGGGTTTAATTTCTTCAAAATGCACCAGGTGGGGGGAATGGGGGGTAGTGGGACTTGGAAGCCGACATCTTAGGATTTGCCAAACCCCAAATACCTCATACATTGTCCTCACAGGGTCCTTTGCGTGCATAGCCCAGCCACTGCCTTCCTTACTTAGAATTTTCCCTAACTGTATGCTGTTCTTCAGATCCATTTTAGCTACCAGAAGAACAGCGTTCACACCACCCATGTGCTGTAATAGGACTTGGAGCAGGACCCATACAGCAGTGAGGTGCCAAGATGGCTAAGTCTTGTCTGGATCAATGGGGCATCTTTTCAGTTTGCTACTGGTGGTAGGGGAGCAGAGTGGGATGTGAGATTCAGAAAAATTTGCAAGAGAGACTGTGAGATTACCATATGGCAGATACCAGCTGGCAGAGAGGACCTGAAGAGGCCAATGGATAACAGATAGGACCTGCAGGAAAAGCTTGGTGCTCAAATGCATGAGCATGTAGGCACTATGCAAGTCACCTATAAAGGTTATAACACCTGGGGCATGGTGCCATTGAGTTTCTAGCCTCCTCGTTAAAAATGAATGTTTCTTCATAAACTGACTCTCTCTGCTGCTATCTATGTTTCTCTGCCTCTTTTTTTGTTTTGTTTTGTTTTTTTGTTTTTGTTTGTTTTGTTTTGTTTTGAGATAGAAGAGCCTAGAAATCCCATCAGGTGCTGACCAGACCCCACGTTCACTGCTGACATCACCCTGTAGGTCTCAAGAATGGTCAGCCTCCATGGTTTTATGGGGTAGATCCATTCCTTATCATTCACTTCTTGATATGTACATAGGCTGATGTGAAGTCTAAGGCCATACAGTGTGTTAAGATTCTTGCTTCAGGCAATTTACTTCCAAGACTATATTGCAAGGCCAGCCCTGGCTTAGTGCTCAGGAACAGTTCAAATACACACACACACACACACACACACACACACACACACACACACCACTGGCAGGCTGGGGACAAATTGATCTGTTTGTGTCGAAGACATGTTCTGTGATTTAAACAGTCTTGTTCCTTGTCAGCGAATGGAGGATTGGTGAAATGTTTGTGTATCCTCTATTGTACTTACCAAGTAGTCGGAGATCTGGAAGAAAGCTGCAGCTTTGTCACTGCTTATAAGAGAGGAAATTCTGTGAGCCTCAGCAGTCACATGACTGACATATAATCCTCCAATCTCCCTCCATTCTCCACCCTCCCACTTGGGACATGTGTGTTGAAGTACCTGTAATAGTAGCAGACAGGAATGGTATGTTTGCATTAAGGGAAGTTTCTTTTTGAGGTACCCAACTGTAGTAGCATGATTTTGGGTTGTATAAATGAGACTCAGAGCCAAATATCGGGGGAAGGCTGAAATATCAGAAAGAGGAAGCATCGCAGTCAGTTCTCACCCGGCTGTCTTGCAACTTCCTCAGCCTCGCTCCTGGTCGCTTCTGCCTGTTGCTTCTGTTTCTGCCTGGTTTCTAGGAGCCCTTATATACCCTATCCCATCCAGATTAGGATTAAAGGTGGGTAGCCTTGAACTCACAGAAACAAAAGAAGTTCTGTCTCTGGAGTTATGAAATAAAAGATGTTGATCATCACTCCCGGCTTTCCCTGTGCTGGGATTAAAGGTGTGTGTGATTGACTCAGCTATTTATCCTTGTATTCAAGGATTTTCTGAGCTGTCTGCCTAGGATTTGCCTTTGTGGTCTCTCTGATATCCTAGAATTTATTAAATATCTATAAATATCCACATTCAAACTTCCCTCTGTTTCTCAGGAGTCAAGTTGATAGAGACAGAGGAAGGCTAGGACCAGTACTACCAAGATGATGAGGTGGCAAGTGGTCTGTGGCATCCTCAAGCAGGAGGTCCTTGGTTTGAATGAATGATATATAATGAGGCTGAGGCTCCTGACAGTGGGTGGGATTCGGTTTGGCCAAGGGACTGAAAATGTTCTTGTCCCTTAAGAATGTTTTTAAATGATATCTAGGGACTACACGCGCTCGTAGGGTATGGCGATGCTGTATCTAGTGTTTACACATGCATGTGGGGTACGGTGATGCTGTATCTAATGATTACACATGCTTGTGGGGTACAGTGATGCTGCATCTAATGATTACACACGCTTGTGGGGTACGGTGGTGCTGTATCTAGTGACTACACATGCTTGTGGGGTACAGTGATGCTATATCTAATGATTACACACACTTGTGGGGTATGGTGATGCTGTATCTAATGATTATACATGCTTGTGGGGTATGGTGATGCTGTATCTAATGATTACACACACTTGTGGGGTATGGTGATGCTGTATCTAATGATTATACATGCTTGTGGGGTATGGTGATGCTGTATCTAATGATTACACACACTTGTGGGGTACAGTGATGCTGTATCTAGTGACTACACACGCTTGTGGGGTACAGCGATGATTTCATGCATGTTCTTATTGTCTAACAATCAGGTCAAGGTATTTAATATAGCTCTTGACCTTGGAAGGCAAACCTCTACCTTTTCCGATCCCTTAGTCTCAGAATGATATCATTTACAAAGGGTTAGTTCTGTGGCTTCATGATGTGAGATGTCTTTCTGTATGCTGTGAATGTCATTGGATAATAAAAGAACTGTTTGGCCTATGGCAGGCATCTTAGAAGTAGGCAGGAAATTGGAGCATAGATAGAGGAAGGAAGTGGAGTTATGGGAGACACCATCCATCTGCCTAAGAATCAACATGTAAAAGTAACACGGGCTAAGTGGCAGGACAGATGAATGGAAATGGTTGAATTAAGATGCAAGAGCTAACTAGCAATATCCCTGAGCCATAGGCCAAGAAGCATGAAATTAATATAAACATCTGGGTCATTCTTGGGGGCCTACGCAGCAGTGGGCAGGTCCAGACCTTGGGGCTAGGCCAGCCAGGAACCTCTTATTATAGCTTCACATCGTGAACAACTCACTTGTAAGAGCAAAGAAAATATAATTTTCCTTTTTAAAAGCAGGTCTTGACACCATCTGCCGGAAGCCAGGAGCCTGTGCCCTTTTTAATGGCCATACACTAAAGACTGACATTTTTGTCACTGTTGATGGAGTGAGCTTTTGCAAACAGGGTTAAACAAAAAGTAGCTTTATCTTTATCCTGCCGATTTACAGGCCAGATTTGCTCCTATGTGCTGGACAATGGAGCTTAGAGAGACATTTCCTCTGGGGAGAGAAATTGAGCCTAGAACCCCGTTCATTCCCTCTGGCCTTAGAGATGGATATCGATATTGTGTCAGGAAGCTTAGGCTTAATTACTTGCTGAGTGGCAAGCAGGGCTCTTGTTTCCTGTTTTGTAACTGACGTAGTTATCTCCCTACCGAGGCCTCAGTATTAGCAGTGTGGGAGCCATCCCTTAGTGCCAGGCACTTTTGACAACATGGAATCACCAGGGGACATGGAGTTTATGCAGCATCCTACAGCCTGTCCTCTGTTGCAGCCTCGAAGGTGCTAGCAGCTTGGAAGCCGCTGAAGCAGAGAAATGAAAACTATTCTCTGGCTATATTTGCAGAGACTCTGGGCTGACAACAGAGGTCCCAGAATGCAGAGAAGACAGAGTCTGCTCCTGCTGTGGGCTGCATGCAGCAAAACCAAACATGTACAAAACAATCAACAACCCCGATCTCCAAATGCACTATGTAAATGGCTGTAAAAACTGGAACTCTTGTAGGCAGGGTCCTGGGGCTTTGACACCCCCAAGGTCTCTGGCTTACTTCTGTTCTCAGAGTGTTGTTTTCTTTCTTGGTAAACGTCTCTATTTCTGTCACTATCCCCGTCCAGTTTTTTTTTGTTTTGTTTTGTTTGTTTGTTTTTTTTCTGTTGTAGCTTTTTGTTTTGTTTTTGTCCTAGGACACAAAATCTGGGAAATCTTAGCGAGAGAGCCCCTGGACTCTGGCCTGTGACATAATGACAGTGCAGGGAATGGGGTACCCAGCAACGGCTCCACTCAGCGTGTGGACCCACAGTACCTGCCTCCTCTGAGAGCTTCTCACCTGTAAGTCCTCCAGCACCAGAGTCTGTATTTAATAGGGCACAGGCATCACACTGTGGCCAATCAAATACTTTTAAATCACTAAAAAAAAATCTTAAAAAAAAAAAAAAGCTTTTTTTCAGTCAGTCAGCAAACCCACCATAGCAATGTGTGTGTTAGTGGGTCCTTTTGCATTGGACACTGCAGGTGAGGTACAAATGGGTGCCCTTCCAAGAGATAATGAGAAGTCTCAGGACACAGTGGCTCCTTAAAGGCTTAGTTTCCTCTCAATGACTGGATGTTGGAGAAACCGTACAATGCCAACAACTTTGGTGAAAGGCTTTCCATGGCAATCTGTTAGCAACTTCTAATCTTTCCTCTTTTACATGCAGATCCTCAGGTTTGCAGTGGGAGGGATGAAGCCCTCAGCTAAACGTGGTTCTTAGCAGTTGGGACTGGGCAGAGGGATGCCCACAAAGGCAACACAGAGTCTACCCAGGAAAACACTTTAGGGAAACTCGGTGCAGCATCTCTTTGACTCCGGTGTGAGCACTGCATCCATCTACACATTTCTTCATGTTAGAGAAGGAAAATCTTCATTTATTTAAGTTTCCATCTTTTAGGAACGTGATATTTGTAGCGGAACACCTCTCCTGACCCATATACAACCCAAATGTCCAAAACAGGAACTTGGTTATCAATAAATCATCACTTATAGACAGGATGAAATACTATACAGTATTAAAAAATCATGTGGTTTCAAATTATGCCTCCTAGAGGACATCCACTCTTCCTATCAGTCTTCCATGTCCTTCTGGCCCACAGCACTGTGACAGCAGAGTTGTCCTGGGTAGCTAGAGAATGAGGACTATTCCCTCTTCATGATGCAATTTACTTTTTTGTAGGGGTGCCCAAATGCCTTCAAGGGCTCAAGAAATTGGCACAGCTCTAGCAATGGTTTGAAAATGACTCTTATAGTTTGTCTCTTTGCATGTAAAAACCCCACACTCATACGATTTTGTTAAAACAAAGAGCTCACTAGTTAGACTGTAGCCTAGTAGGTGCCAATTTTATATTAAAATGCCACATATAAATATAATGTTTTCAGGTGCTATGGAATGCTGTCCTTGGAGAATAGTGGCCATTTCCATCTCATTCAGGGCAGCTGTGCTACCTCCAAGTGACAGTAACAAGATCCCTCAGTTGAGGTTCTCTCGTAGGTGGTCTCTGGCCTCTGTACACCTCCGCCCTTACAGCCCCCTTTCTCCATTTCATGGACTCAGTTTCCCAGCTTCCAACCACACTGACTCCCACCTAAACACATACATTTAACCCCGAGAAGCTAGAATCCACATAGGAGAGAGAGCATCAGGTTACTATCCATGCTACATAAAACATTTCAAAATTTAAATAGCAAAATTGCCAGTCAATAAAAGGCCAATGTTTTCAAAAGAAGAGAGACAAACAGCCAACAATTATTTTTGAAACTGTTCAACGTTCTTAGCCACCAGAAAAATGCACACTTAGTTTCTACCTTTTCTGTGACCCGCTGACTCCCTCCCTTGGGAATGTATCCCTTCTCAACAGACCCCCTTCTTGGGTGGGGTGAGCTTGCTGTTCTCGGAGTGTCTAAGTCCCTGTTCTGGGACACAGGAACCTGTGGCTCTCCAGAGGGGCCATGCAGAACACCTGTCATTGTAGATATTAGAGCGAAGTCCGACTTTATACCTTGGTAGTAGTTCTCAATGGACACTGCCATTCTTAAAATTCTCCTGTTGTTTTTAAATATATTTAAACATTTCTACAATATGCATCTATTACTAAGTGGATAGAATAGACATCCCTGAGATGAATTCTCGTCCTAACCTTTGAATATACTCGCTCACTTGACATATTTCATTCTGAGCTTCTCACCATCCAAAGTGAAGTGTTTTTTTTTTGTCTGTGTCTATGAGATGGGTGGAGGGGGCACTAATATACCATACACATAAAATATTTTAGGTAGAGGGGCTGGAGAGATGGCTCAGCAGTTAAAGGCACTTGCTGCTCTTCCATAGGACCCAGGTTTGCTTCTCAGCCCCCATCTCAGCTTCCTGAGGATCGAATGCTCTCTTCTGGCTCCACAGGCACCCACTCACTCATATGTGAACATACACAGACACACACAGACACACAGACATAGACACACAGACACACACACACTGAAATACTAATATACATCTTGAGAAATTTTCAGGAAAACTGGCTAGTTCATCAGTTGAGAGTGTGTTTAATGTGTGGGTGGTCCAGGATTCCGTTCTCAGCAGCACGCACACATCCAAACCCACTAACACAGAACTGTGGTATCAGATGGTACCCAGAAGAGGATGTTTCTTTCTTTTGTGGAATCTCAGCACCTGCACAGTCAGGTCCTCACATGTACTGGTTTTCCTTCTCACATTAAACCAGCTGTAGAATTAAAATGTGGGGGAGAAAATTACATGTAGACTAAACAGGTATTGTCTTTTCTTGTCACCAGGCTCTAAACAACTCAATACAACAATGACTTACATGCCATTTATGTTGTTCTAGGTACTCCACACATACCTTGATGGTGACTGACAGTATATGGCAGGGCTGATGAGATGGCTTTGCGGTTAAGAGCTCTTTTTTATCTTCCAGAGAATCAGTGTTTGGTTCCCAGCACCCAAGTCCGGTGGCTCAACAATTGCTACTAACTCCAGCTCCGAGGCATCTGCTGGCCTCAGTGGGCAGTGAAAACACACACACACACACACACACACACACACACACACAATCTATTTTGTGTATGGAAACATGTGACAAGTTCTATGCAAAGACCATGCCACTTTATATAAAGAATGTGAGCATTGTGTATTTTAGTATCCTAGGATACTGGAAACCAGTTTGCAGTGGGTGGTCTGCACACGTTTGGAAGAGTATAGAGCCGAAGTCTGGTTGTGCCATCCTGCCAAACCATTCTTCTTTTCTGGGATGTTGGTGATAAGTTTTCCCAGGAGTACCTGCTCACTAGACTCTTCACCCTGGTGGCAGCTAACTTTGGGGATACAGACTGATGATGTGGAGTGTGTGTGTGTATGCTGTACCACAGATCCTCTAACTGGAGCACCCCTCAGTGTTGTGGGTTAATCTTTTTGTACACTATGAAGATGTGTCTTTGCCAAGGCGCCTTCTGATAGAGCTGAATGTCCAATTGTTAGGTTGGGAACTGTGGGACTTCTGGAGAAGGAGAGGGACTGGAGATGAATCTAGGTTTGTGAGAGATGCTAGCGCCAGCTAGACACAGAACAAGAGACATGGGAGAGACACAAAAGCCATGTGACGTAGATGAACAGGATTGTGTTAATTTGAGTTATAAGAGCTAGCTGGGAACAAGCCTAAGCTAAAGACCAAGTTTTCATAATTTATAAGTTTCCATGTCATTATTTATGGGCTGGTGATTCAAAGAAAATCTGATGAGAAAGCATTCTACACCTCGGTGTGGTGGGATTCAGGCGTTACTTAGAAAAGCTTACAGGCATATCTCTGGGGTACAAGGATCCAGAACGGGGCGGGGCCAGACCCCATTGAGATCGGGGAACACTGACCTCCCTTCCTGTTTGGTTCCTGTTCTCTTAATACCTCAGTTCTCATTCTGGCACACCATGAAAAGGCAAATCAGGCAGGTCCAGCAAAGTTGGTGCGATGGTTGGATGGTGGTGGATGCTACACAGGATCAAGTTGGTTTCAAATGGGAAACAGGAAATGCTCTAGTCTGTAAAATTCTTCCTCTTTGCAGCTAAGGCCTGTCAGCCCCAGGCTGATTTGCAGAAGGCTTCTCTCCTGAGAGAATCTCACCTCAGGTATGGAGGAGCCAGCAGATAGGGGACACCTGCACCCAGGGTTTCTATTTCAGGGCTGAACTCCTTAGTGGTTTCTAAGGATGCCACGCCTTTAGCACCACAGATGCAACCTTTACAAGGGACAAAACTCCAGAGTCCCTTTTCTTCTTTCAGAATAAAAGGATGCTCTTGGTGTATCTTGTGGGAGATTACAATGTCAGCATCACCCCCCCACACACATACACACATACACTTTTGACCCACTTTGTGTGTCTCGTGGGAGATCACAATGTTAGCATCTCACACACACACACACACACACACACACACACTTTTAACCCACTTATCTCTTGGGATGGTGACCTGGAGGACAGCTCTTGCTTTCTTTATAGTCAGGTCATTCCCTTCAGACCATGTGTTCTTCCTGTCACTGTCCTCTGGGCCAGCATTTCCCTGTCCCTGTCTGGCCACATAGAGCTCTGTATTGCTTTATAGCACTTCTAAGCAGCTTCATTGTGCTTTAAAGTCTCTTGGTGGCCTTTTTCTTCATCACCTCAGATATCCCACAGCAGAGCCATGCCCCTCCACTTCTCTTGATCAGTTGTCTCCTCTTCTGTGGCAGCTTGCTGAGCACAGGTTTCACCGCTGACACAGGCACATGTGCAGGAGCACTGGCTTACTGGATAGGTTTTTCAGTAATTCCCATTGGTTAGATAGCCCTTGATTTGGTTAGCCTTGGTTTAAGAACCACCACACCCCCCCCCCCCCCCCCCCCCCCGCCAATGTGGAATATGGCAGAGCCAGGACACACACCATTCCAATCCTAGAGCTGTTCTAAGGATTCTGTGGAACATTTTAAAGACAATCCTGTCATCCTCAACTTCGGTGGTTTCCTGGTGCCTCAAAGCCCTGTAGGAAGATGACTGGCAAACTGGGAAGGCCCAAGAGCCCAGGGTCAGAACAACAGAAAGCATCCCACTCTCCCACAGCTCTTTGTGTCTTCCTAGTCCAGGAATGCAGGGAAGTCCTGTGCTTTACTGCAGCTGGTGCTCAGTGCCACTGGGTTGTCTGAATTTTAGCTGAAGGCTTTGGAAAATACTAAAAAATAATGTGAAGGGAATTAGAAGGGAGTCTTTTAACCTGTTTAAGTTTCTCTATGGAGGTGATTCTATTTAATCTGCAGACAGGTATTTCTGTTATTGGCCTCTTATTAAATACTGTTTTAAGTGCTGGGGAGATGGTTCAGTTGTTAACGCCCCTGAAAGTGCAAGGACCCGAGCGTCAGTCCCTAGAGACCCTTAATAATTCTGGGTTCATGGTAGTCTACCTAGAATTCCAGCCCAGGCACGTGGAGGCAGGGATTCTCGGGCTAAGCTAGGAAGATGAGCATGTGGGGAGCTGGGGGCTTGGTAGAGAGACCCTGCCTCCATGTCTAAAGTGGAAGAGTAATAGAGAAAATGAAATGATTCCTTACATGCACACACACATTTGCTCACATGTGCCCCCCAAAACCTCACACACATGAACAATGATTTTTTAAAATATAAATACAAAACAAAATTTGTTTTATTAAGAGGAAATCCACCTGATATAAAATTTTATGGAGTCCAGTAACAGGAGTTTATAATGCTGGGAAACCAGCTCCCTCGCTATGTTGTATCAGGTCGTTATATCAGCTTCAGCAACCTGGGCTGTGCTGGTCTCTACAGACTGACTCAGCATGCCCAGGTCACTGTGAGGTCTATATCTGCATCTGCCTTTCCCACCTGGCATGTTTTCGAGGGTCAGCATGGTGTGACATGTCAGCATGCCCTTCCCTTCCAGTGTATGGGAACCGACGACTTTGTTTATCCAGCTACCCATCAAGGACTCTGAGTCTTCTGTAGATAGTACTGCCAAGTCGTGGCACCCAAGGATGAGACTGTTGGGTCAGAGAAAAGTTCTTCATTTAACTTTCTGAGCAACCTATTAGCCTTGTTTCTAAAGCAAAGGGCTCAAAGAAACCAAGGTCACATGATCAATGAGTCAACCCCAAGAGCCAGGGCTTACCTAGCTGTCTCTGAGTTCATTCATTCATCCAACACCCATTTCCAGATAGCTAAAGGTGGCCACTAGGCAGGATTTAACAACTTGGGAGAAACAAAATAGGCTGCTTTAAAGCTGTAACAGACCAGGCTCCCACACAAATTCCTTTAAATACGCCCTGTGTGAGTGCGCTGATTGGACACAGTGGTGTCTCCTGTGTTGCACGTTTTTTGACAATGGTGCAGGGATTTCTGTCCTTTGAGAGAAGGGAAAAGACCACTTTCTGTTTCCAGTGCTCTTCACCACCGTGGACCAAGAATGGGTTCCCATTTCGGTCAGCAGTACTGGCCTGATTCCTAAGGCTGTGAAAGTCACCACCAAATGGGATCTATTGATGGCAATGCGCTTAATGGATCAAATGGGACCAGGGAGAAAGAACAAGGATCTGGGGTCAGGCTAGAGGAAGGGGTCGGGGTTTGAGCAATGGGACCCGTCTGGCTACAGAGGCAGTGTCTGGGGACCAGCGACCCCACTCCCTCCTCCCCTCCGGACCCCGCCCACCCAGTCCTTTAGAACCTCTGCGGAGTCCACTGTGCGTGGCTGGCTGAGCTCACCTCCACACCCACGCGGGCAACGTCACTGCGCTCCACCAATGGGATGAGATTCTGCGGGTCTGCCCACCGGTGGAAAATTCCAAGTGCTCACTGCAGCCCCTGGAGAAGCTGAGCGCTGCCCAACCTGACCTGATTGTTGATTTACGACCCAAACTGTGCTTCTCTTTGACGTCTCAAACAGCAGCTTTGTGCGCAAAAATTCATGTGTCACTATGGGGTGGTTGGGAGGATGGTGGTGGCTTTCCCTTGTGTATGTTGCAAACGCTGATACTCACCTTGCCCATGTAAGCTATAAATCTTGCTTGAGATTGCCCCGCCCCACCCCCCAATACACTCAGACTCCGGGGTGGAATTTAGCACCACGGTGTGTATAGAGTGGGATAAAGGACAGAGCATCTTCCGCCTACCCTGCGACAATGGTGGAGTCTAGAAAGAAGGGCTGGATTAGCAAAGATGTGTGATAACAATAAAGAGTCCTTTAGAAGCCACTGACCCAGTGAGACAGTGATTCAGACTCGCACGGAAAATTCCAGAACCACTGAGGAGCAACAAGCTGGTATGTCTTGAGCAGAGCTAGGATGGAGTGAGGGTGTGGGGAGAGGAGACTGCCGCGGGAGGAAGGGGAGGCGCCAGACCCCTGCTGCAAACGTCAACTAAGTCAAGTATACCAGTTATTTTAAGGGACCAGGACCTGTTTTTGTCCTTTGAACCTGGAGACAATCCGGAAAGCAGAAAACCTTGTTCCAGGTGCTGCAGCAGAAAGGGAAGAGCAGGGATTTTCTTTCTGGAAGCGGGTAGGAGGGCAGAGGACAATGGCAGCCATCAAATAGGAGGTGGGAGAGAAAAACAAGGAGGAAAATACAAATATTGTTTCTTGGAGCAAAGTAAAACGTCTCAGGAAAAACAGATGCACAGAAAAGAAAGAGAAGATAAATATCCACAAACAACCCCAAAGCCCCAAGGTAGAGACCCAGGCTCAAAATGTCAGTTCCAACCTAGGGCAAAGGCTTGTGCTTCAGCAGGCTCGGGGTGATATCAAATGCTTGAGAGGCCTCAGCCCCCCAACCTCCTGTGCATCTTAGATTTCCTTGCTTCTCCATGGCAACAGAGAAACTAGAACCCCAGTTTCCCCCTAAAGGCAGACATAAAACCTAGAAATACAAATCCAATCATCTTCCCATCTGTTTCGGTAGAAGCTAGCCATAAATCCTCGGACCCAGCCTGAGAGTGGATGCTATAATTTCTTTCTGGAGAGTTTTACATGATTCCTGTGCTGGCAGGAAGGCTCAGGACAGGCCTTGCTGTGCTCCGAGTTTATCCTTAGTGTGTTTTCTCTCCGTGGATATCTACTATTTATTGAGAAGATCAACCAAAAATAAAAATGAAGTTGGCAGTCATCAGGTCTTAGCAGAACTTTTGAACTGGGCATCAAGCGTGCCTACTCTTGATCCCATTTGAGCTTGGGAACATGGCTTACTCCTTCTGCCCACTGGGTTACCTGTCCCCAATTCCTTCCTTAACTTTTACCAGCTCCGTTCACAATCCCTAACAAGTTATATAACTATCAACTTTCTCAGGTTCAAAGCTATAAATACAGCTGCCACTTTGTAATAGTGAATTGGGCATTTTCACAGCTGACTGAATCTTTCCTGGATGTGACCATTAATCCCCAGCAGATAAGCATTTGCTTTGCTCTTAATTAGGTTGGCTTTATCGTAGGGTGATGAGACTAAGTTTAAAAATAGAGTTTTTCATGGGTCGCCTCTTCATTTATGTTGTTTTTTGAGTGAGAAATGTTCCCTATAGGGTCCTGTTTGATCACGTGATCTCAGATGATGGCGCTGTTCTGGAAGGTTATGGAGTCTTTCGGATGCTGAGCCTTGCTGGAGGGAGGGAGTGAGAAGAGATGACTTTGAGGTTTTCTAACATGGTTCCCCTTCTCTTTCCTCTTCCTGAACGGGAGGCGGTGTTCTCAGCCCACCTGCTGCCATATTTTCCTTGGCATGATGGACTCCACCCCCCTGAACTGTCAGCCAAAGCAAACCTTTTCTCCCTAAGCTGCTTTTCTCACATCTGGTAAAACTGTGATGAAATGAGTCTCCTACATTTGATCTTGTCAATCTTTCTTTTCTTATCCTTATATCAGGAAACAAAGTTGAACCCAGACAGTGAGAACCTCAGCCGCTCTGGTTCTGATGGTGACCTGGTGAAGGTGCTGGGGAGCCTGAGTCCTGGTTTTCACATCTATGGGGCCAGCATTGCCTTCACTCCTGCCTTACCATCCAGTCATCTGCGCAAGTAAAATCAAATGTGTAGATAAGTGTGTGTGTGTGTGTGTGTGTGTGTGAACTTACTCAATATAAACAATGCATAATGAATGCCGTTTCAATTGGGTAACTTAAAGCAACAGCAACAAGTTACCCACTCAGCACTCACTTTTAGGGATCCATTACTTATCCATTAAACTCCATGTGTCAGGCATTGGGGAGATGGGTGCTAACACACAGTAGGAGAGCTGTGATGCGTTTAAGGTAGGCAAGTAAGTCAGAAAAAAAAACCAACAGAAGGAAAGGGGAGTGGGGCATGAAAGAGTGGGGAACAGCTTTTAACAGTGTAGAGAGGAAGGCCTTGTAGGGAAGGTGTTCTGGTTTCATTCTGTTGCTGTGATAAAACAATTTAGGAGCAGGAAGAAGTTATTTGGCTGACACTTTCAGGTCACAATCCATTATTAAAGGAAAAGTCGACGTGGAAACTTAGAATATCACATGTTGAGTCCAGAGGAGAGAGAGGGCAAATAGGTGGACCCTTGCTTCATCTAGCTTTTCCCTGTCTTGTACTGTTCAGGATCCCTGCCTAGGGAATAGGGCCACCCACTGTGGACTGGCTCCACCTACATCAATCAAAACAGTCCCTCAGAGACATGTACATAGGCCTACTAGATTTAGAAAATTTCTCGTTGGAGGCTCTCAGATGGTTCTAGGTTGTGGCAACTTGAAAACTAACCATCACACTCAACTAGGAGATAAGGTGGTGCATCCCGTGGAGTTTGAGGGAAGGACCCATTTAGGTGTGGAATATATGCTGATGAATGGATCTGAAGTGGGGAGGAACAAGGTGAATGTCATCCCTGGAGTGGAGTGTAATGGTCCTAGCAAGAAGGTATAGCCAGTGAGTTTTTCTGCCACATCCAAGTCCCTGGGTCTGGAGAAAACTCTTCTACCTGTGGTCCCACAGCTGCTTATAAAATAATTACTCAAAGGCTTATATTACTTACAAACTGTTTAGTCTATGGCTCAGGCTCATTACCAACTAGCTCTTAAAATGTAACTCAACCCATTTCTATTCATCTCTGTCTTGCTACATGGCTAGTGACTTACCATTATTTTCATGTCTTGCTCCTTGGGTAGCTGAATTGTGTCTCCCTGACTCTACCCTTCTCCTGTCTCTCTGCTTAGATTTCCCACCTGCCTCTAAGCTGCCTTGCCATAGGCCAAAACAGCTTCTTTATTAACCAATGATAATAAAGCATATTCACAGAAAGATATTTACATTATAATTCATAATAGTTGTGAATTATTCAATTCATAATTGCAGTTATAAAGTAGCAATAAAAATAACTTTATGGCTGGAGCTCAGCACAAAATGAGGAACTGTATTAAAGGGTCGCAGCATCAGGAAGATTGAGACCCACAGTGCTGGAGGCTCTGAGAAGAAGCGGAACTATGTAGGGGCTTCAAAGATGCCAAAAGAAATTAGGGAGCAGTATTCGATCATTTTAACACTTGTCTGTCTTTGTGGAGTAGTCTTGAAAGCAGTGGGAATCCTGGAGATTGAGCACCTCCAGGATGCTCCAGGTTGTACTGGGACCATAGTAGATTCTCAGTGGTTATTTGTGGACAGGCAATGGCTCAAGCAGAGGGAGCAAGCAGCACATTGTGACTAAATAAGTCCTCTCTGCTGAGGCCCAGAGAGTCCCAGAGTGGCCTGTGGCCACTGTTGTCCGAGTAGCCTGCTCATAATATGTGCTGCTGCATATGACCATCTAGCCACAGGGTCACTAAAAGCCCTACTGAAGATGTAAACAAGCTTGCTGGTTACAGTATGGAATGCCCTCCCAGGGAAATGAAAACAAAACAAAAACATTCTCCAGTCCTCACATCCGTCCTAGGCCAGTGAAGAACCTTTCGGGTAGAGCCTGAGGACAGCCACTGTCTACTTCAAAAGCCAGTTTTCTTTACTAAGGTCCCTAGCCTTCCTTGGTTAGGCAATCCTAAACTATTTCAGCTTCACCAGGCAGGGAGGGTGCTCAGGATAGAGAAGCTAGAAGTCAATTGGAAATTCTCATAAAGCTTGGCCACCCAGGCTGGCTAGTCCTCAACTTTTTCTTAGCCTTCTAGGGTACAAGCAAGGGAAGAGGTCTCCTCACAAGCTATGAATCAGCAGTTCTCCCCTATCCGTGGACTTCAGGGTCTAAAATAACCTTGGACTTTAGCAGACAGGCCTGAGCAAGTCCTGTGGCCTGCAGGGACTCTGCTATGCCCACCTGAGGCCACATGAAACCTAGGCAATGCATGCTCATTCAGTAGCTCAGAGGAAGCCAGTCTGCTCTGGGAATGAGGCAGACAGCATGAGCAAACATTGCTCTGCATTTGCTTTCCAGGGCTGAAAGTTGATTTATCTAACTTTTAAATAAGTGAATCTCAGGGCTCAAGTCCAAAGCTGTGAATCACACAAGAAAAATGCTTTCTTTCACACCTCCCTGTTCCTAACCTTACCCTAGAGAGGTTGATGTACTGAGAGGTTTTTTTTAATAACATGTAATTTTTTAAACATACAAGCAACACATATATTCTTCTCATACTCCCAGACTTTCTTATTTGGTGGGTATTATATAATACAGTGCTTCATTTTGTTGTTTCCATTTAATTGTAGTGTGGGACATCTTTTCACACAGAAGGTGAAGGATTTCTTTTGATTTGCCATTCAGTATACATGTGTCCAAGCAGTTCCCTGCAGGTGGACATGTACATTGTTCTCAGTTCTCTATATTTAAACAGTGCTGTGGTGGATTGTCTGTTGTTCTTCATAAAGTTCAGGATTTTGTTTTTACACAGGGTAACTGCTGAATCAAAGAGCAAATGCCTCTCCAGTGGGACAGACTTCACACACTCTCTGCGGAAGATGCCCACTCAGATCCTTGGCAATGTATGAGAGAGTGCCTCAGTTCCACACAGGATAAAAAGGGTGCTTCTGTGGTGACATATTGGAATATCAGAGAACAGAATCCCCTACAGTCAAGCCATGAGGATCAGACAGTGGTGATTCATGCCTTTAATCTCATTACTCAGGATGACAAAGTGGTGACCCATGCTTTTAATCCCATCACTCAGGAGACAAAGATCTTTCTGTATTTCTCTTTATTTCTATTGTATTAAGTTCAAGGCCTAGCAGCCAAACAATAGCAGTTCACACCTTTAATCCTAACTCTAGGATTATGATGCAGAGTTAAGCCCAGAAATGAAACAGCTGGGCAGAGAAGATATTTAAGGCATAAAGAGGCAGAGATTCAGGCATTCTGTAGAAGCAACAAGCCAGGCAGAGGACTCGAGAAGATAGCATTTACCCTGTTCAGCCTGAGAAGTTGGCTGGGTGAGAATTGACTATGGTGTGTTTTCTCTCTTTAATATTCCAACCTTTCTCCAATATCTGGCTCTGGGTTTCCATAAATACTAACTAGAATTCATACAATATTTGGTGCTCAACTTTTGAGGTACAAATTTGCAAAAAGGTCATTTTCTGACCAGAGCTATACATGGCTGGAAAAACTATCAGCTGGCTAAGTTTTCTGTTAGGAGCTAGCTTTTCAGCCCTAGGCAGAGCTATCCACACAGAGTTTCTTCTCTGTGTTCTTCTAAGTTTTTCAAACAGCAGCCTCCCTCTCCTGGTGGAGTGTGTTTTTTCCTCTTTTTGGATTCCTTTTTTTTTTTTTTTTTTTTTTTTTTTTTTTTTTTTTTTTTTTTTTTTTTTTTTTTTTTTTTTTTTTTTTGGGCTGCTGCCCCACTTCACAGTCATCTGAATCATCACTGATAAAGTTTGGTGAGTAAATGGGTTTTCTTAAAAAGGGGGATTTGGTTAAGGCAGAGAGACAGCATTTTCCCACAGTAAAAATGGGAAAGAGTAGTATAATGGAAGGAGGTTGTTCTTTCTTTGATATCACTCTGGATGATTTAAAACTGGAACCAGTAAAAGAGAAGATAACAAATGTAGATGTGATTATCATCACAATGTTTATCATGTGATGTATATTATGAATATCATTTGTTTATTTCTGTTTTATCATTTAAAAAGTCAGTAAATGTGAATGTCAAGAAGAAAGTTTTAGAAAAACCTGTTAAGAGAGAACACAAAGATATTCAGATCTAGGCAGAGGAATTTAAAGACCCAATCTCAACATTATTGTATAAGATAACACAAAAACAGCCCAAGGTTTTCAAACAGCCAACATTAGTATATCCAGTAACTTTAAAGAAATCACAAATGTTAAAAATTGTACAGAAGTTAGTTGGGCTCTGGTACAAGTGTCAAAATTAAGGAGAGTCAAGGAAGCAATCTTCACATATGGTATACATTTATCATTTTTAAAACAAATGCTAAATTCCGAGTCAACACATGACTGAATTATCCCTAAGGACTGGTTAGATATGGTTACTGCTGTTTTGGAGTCCTGGCTGCTTTTATAGTAAAAGACACGGTGGAAGGATGTGGCTAAAACAATAGAACAAAGAAGCAGAGATAGAGGCATAGAAATCTTTGAAGACCAGCTTCTCAGGGAGAGAGATTATGCGGATGTAAAAAAGCAATCACTATATGATGAGCACACCCAGGACTTATGCTGAATGGCAGCCTTGAATGTATGGGATAAAATTGAAGAAATAGGAAAGAAAACCAAATCCTTTACAAAAGTAATTTAAGGCCCACAAGAAACTTTCAGAGACTTTTTGCAGAGATTAACTGCAGCAGTAAGCAGAATGGTACCACATTCAGAAGCTTAGGTAAATAATAATTGAATCTCTGGGTTTTGAAAATGCTAACTCACAGTGTAAAATAATAAACTGTTAAAAGCAAGATCAGTACTCTTGGAGATAGATTCATGACATAATTAATTTAGAATCTTATAACTATGATAATAGCTAGGTAGAGAAGATTATTTCTAGAGGTATAAGAAAAAAATCAAAATATTAAATATTATAATTGTGGAAGGCAAGAAACAATGTTAAGGATAATGCCGAGAGAATACCTCTCCCTTCTGGAGTATTCAGAAGGTGTGGCAAAGGGAGACACAACAAGGGACAGACAAGGTAGCTCTTTGTCTTTGGGAAACACCCTGCGGCAGCTTTTGAAAGCCCCCATATGAAGTCTAGTTCAGTCTTACCCTGCCATGTCAAACATGAAGGAGACACCTTCCCAGAGCAACTAAAGAAACTAAAGCCTCTTCTAAAAAAACATACTGCTCTGAACAATTAAAAAAAAAAAACTGTAGAAAAGAAAACAAAAAAATTCAGGAAAAACCATAAAGCAAGTATTTTGTCAAGCTTCTATAAATGAACAAAGGCCAAAGTTAAAAATACAAATAAATGATGTTGTCATTGAAGGTTTGGTGACACAGGGGTGGATGTAACAATAATTTCACCAGAATCTTGGCATCCAAATTGGCTCCTTCAGGAGGTAAATGTTCAGTTTTTGGGAACTGGAACATTATCCCAGGTGAAAAAGTAGAAGATGGCCTGAATATATAGGGCAAGAAGAACAGAGAATAAAATTAAGGCCATATGTAGCTAACATTGCTATGAATTTATGAGGATGAGACTTACTGCAACAATGGAATATTCAGATTAACATTCCTTCAAACACAGAAATGAACCATAAACTAACATATGTTTCTGGAAAGAAAAACATTAGAAGGTATTATGAGAAACAATCACTAACCATTCAGGTTGTACATAGACAAGGCACAATAGCTGCAGATCTTTCAAAGCCACCCACAGCACTAACTTTAAAATGTTAACAGATGAGCCTATGTGGGTTCAGCAATGGCCTTTAAGAAAAGAGATTACAGGCCTCAACACAGTTGGTACAGGAATAGTTAAATGCTCAGCATATTGAGGAATCAAACAGTCCTTGAAATTCTCCTGTATTTGTTATCAAAAAGAAATCTGGAAAATGGACAATGGTAACAGATCTAAGAGCAGTAAACAAGGTGATTCAGTCAATTGGCTCTCTACAATCTGAAATTTCTTTGTCTTCTCTGTTACCTAAAGAATGGCCTATAATAGTTATGAAACTGCTTCTTTACAGTATCTCTACAAGAACAGGACAAAAATAATTGTCTTTATGGTACCCATTTATAATAATTCTTGTCCTGTAAAGAGATATCAATAGAGGGCTCTCCCACAGGGAATGTTAAATAGCACCACTCTATGCCAATATTTTGTACAAAAGCCATTAGAAATAATATGTAACAAATTCCGGTAATCTATCATTTACCATTGCATGAATGATATCTTGTTGGTTGACTCAAATATACATACATTAGAAAGAATGTTTGAAGAAGTAAAAAAATAATATTTGCCTGCTTGGGGATTACAAATTGTTCCTGAAAAGATACAAAGAGGAGATTCCATTAATTATTTAGGATTCAAAATAGGCTAACAAAAAATTAAACCCCAAAAGGTACAAATCAGGAGAGATAGTTTACAGACTCCTAATAATTTCCAAAGATTACTAGGAGACATTTCCAATTTACAGACCACTCTTGGGATAAAAAAATGATGAACTGGATAATTTGTTCAAAACCTTAAAACAAGGACTGAAATAGTATAAGAAAATTGTCAGCTGAAGCTGAGGGAGAATTGGCTTTGGTGAAAAAGAAATTACAGGATGTACATGTGGATCATGTAGATCCAGACCTTAAGTGCATTCTGGCTCCCCACCTCCCAAGCATTCTCCTACAAGAATTTTAATGCAAAGGGGAAAATGTTATATTGGAATGGGTATTTCTTCCATGTAAACCAAATAAGAAATTAAAGTCATATATGGAAAAGATTTCTGATTTGATTTTTAAAGGAAAATGAAGACTTTGTCAATTGACAGGAATGGACCCAGCAGATATTGTTATACCTTTACATGATGAAGAAATTGACCAGTTGTGAGCATAAAGTGAGCTTTGGAAAAGAGCTTTCAGTAATTACTTTGGAGTGATTAATAACAGATATCCTCAAAGCAAAATAATTTAATTTATAAAGAAAACTAGCTGGATTCTTCATGTTGTACAGGACACACCAATTTCTGGAATCCCTACATTTTATACTGATGAAAAAAAAATCAGGGAAGGCAGGTTACAAATTAAAAAATGTAAGTAAAGTGGCTCAAAGCCCTTATAATTTTATTGAAAAGTCAGAATTATATGCTATCATGATGGTATTGCTGGATTTTACAGAACCTCTTAAAATAGTCATTGGCTCTCAGTATTCAGAAAGAGTTGTTTTACACATTGAAACTGCTGACTTTATTCCTGATGAATCAGAACAACTTCATTATTTATTCTGTTACAAGAAGTAATCAGGAATAGGAATCATCCCTTCTATATAACACACATCCAATCCCATACAGGTCTGCCAGGTCCTCTAGCATAAGGTAATAATGAAATTGATAAATTATTAATAGCAAATGTATAAGAGGCCTCAGAGTTTCATAAAAAACATTGTCAATAGCAAAGTTTTTTTTTTAAAAAAAAAGATTTCTCCATCATTTAGCAACAAGCCAAAGAAATTGTAAAAAGAGGTTCTACTTGTTCCTTCTATAACCAAACTCTATTACTAACAGAAAATAATCCTAACAGTATACATAGAAGTAAGTTTTGGCAAATGGATGTGCTTCATTTTACAGAATTTAGAAAATTAAGACACATACATCATGCAATAGATACATTTTTCTGGATTTCAATGGGCAACTGTTTTGAGTCCAGAAAAGGCTGATCTGTAATCACATGTTTGCTAGAAGTTATGACCATCATGGAAATGCCTATATAAATTAAGACTGACAATACTCTGGCATATGTCTCTAGTAAAATAAAACATTTTTTGCTTATTATAATATAAAGCATAATACAGGTATACCACACTATCTTACAAGGCAAGCAGTCATAGACAGATCAAATCAAACTCTAAAGGATAAGCTAAGGAAGCAGAAAGGAGTAACAGAAGCCCTTAGAAATAGATTACATAATGCTTTGTTAACTTTGAATTTTCTCAATGCTAATGAGAAAGAAAACAGCTGCTGAAAGTCATTGGACTATAGAGAAAAAAAAAATAACTAAGCTAAATCAGCCTGTCTACTTCAAAGATGTACTGACCTCAGACTGGAAGCCAGGATATGTACTACATTGGGGAAGAGGTTTCACTTTTGTTTCCACAGGTGAAGAAAGGCTATGGATATCATCAAAATTAATAAAGACTCTATTTGAACCAGAGAAACTTCTTGGTAAGGAGAAATAATGGCTGATCCACTCATGATAATTCTTTAAGTTGTAAGTAAAACAAAGTGTTGTGACAGTTCTTTGCTTTTTTCTTTACAAAAAACTAGAAATATCCATCTTCAAGAAGTCAAAAGTCTTTGGATATCTAGATGTCTAAAGCAGAAGGGAGGGCAATCCAGAAAAAATTATAAGTAAAGGAATATCAGATCTATTGGTACCAATATACTCTGTAGTTACTTAACATCTGTATCTCCTTATTTGTAAAAAAAAAAAAAATGTTGAAGTCCCAGTTAAATTATAAATTATAGCTGGCTTTGGAGTTGGAGTGCAGCTCTCTCCTTCTCTAAACCCAAGCATACTTGTTAAAGGAAAATGCAAAATCTCTGTATCATATCAAAAGAGCTACCTGATATGGGACAGAAGAATAACTAAAAATAAGGGGCCATTCTATTGTTACTAATCTTATGCTGTATAAATGTTTATATCAAAATTTATAAGATTATATGTGTTGGTTTCACATGTGAGAAGAGACACACACATTTGCAGTACCAAGGCTACACGAGGGTTTATTTAAGAGAGTTCCCAGGTGGGTATAAAAACAAAAGCAGGACAGGAGAAGAGAAGAGAGCAACCAAAACATGGCATCTCTTTTTTAAGAGAAGGGATATGCACAGGTTTACGCTGCCATGCCCAGGGGAGTGCCTCTGTATGAGGTGCATCCCACTGGAGCCATGTTGGCTCAACCATGTAGAGTGCCAGGAATACTTTCAATATGTATATTTTAAACATTTGTCATGTTATTGATGTTCACATAGAGTACTAATTAATTCTAGAAAAAGGCTTTATCTAGTTTCCTGTACATTGTGTTAAGTATTAGTCTCTTATCAGTTTTCTGCAGTAAACTATGACAATGCCTAATTGTGAACTTTGAAGTATCCAAAAGGAAGATGGGGTCCCACAATGATTTCACATGGACAAAGCCACTAGGCTGACAAACACCAACCAAAGATCAGATTTGGACTACAAACTGCTCAGGACAATTTTGAGGTGGCTAGCTGAGATGAACCAGCTTCACAGATTATTCTAGCTATGACTTGAGACAAGCTGTACACTTTCCCGTTATACAGAGACTGGATAACAAATGATACAGCTACTTATTTCAGGACTTGACAATTAACAAATTTTCTTTTTGTGATCCTCTAAAGATGCTGTCACCCCCAGACATCAGGAAGTAAATTTAAGTACATGGCACCCATATTCCCAAGAGGTGGGGTGGATGGTTTTTTGATCTTTTAATGGGTTATGGATGATAGTTATTATTTAGGATAATTGGTTAAAATTGTTATTGGTTATGGTTAAAAATAAGCTAAACAAAGGAGATTAGATTCAGGGATCTTGTTTGAAAAAAAAGACAGAAAAAAGGGGATACAGATATGATAGGATGTAAGAGTAGATTATTGAATCTACTTTTAAAAAGCAGTTACTAGTTTTCAATAATTTACATTGGGTTGTTTTGTATACTATATACAAATTGTGTACATTAATACAAAGTTGAGATTAATTTTTGTTACTATACATATATTTTTATTCTTGTTCCAGGCATTTCATCTATACAGTTTATCTAATAATGTAATACAAATCAATAGTCTTAAAAGTTATTATTACCAACTAATTAGGATAAAAAATGTGCATTAGTAGTTAGACATTACAATCAAACTTATAGTCATATTAGATATGTTTTCAAGGTCAAAAGAGATATATTTTAGATAAATAGGTCTTCAAATACTTCAGATCTACAGAATATGGCATTTAAGATATTTTAATAACATAGGTTCTTATTATTTTTATGGCAGTGAGAATCTGCTCCAGGCAGCACTAATCTACTTCAGAGAAAGTGATGGGCATAGAAGAAACTCCATTTGGAGTTGATCTCTTTGTGGCAAAAGTTAGCCACTGGGCAAGAAAGTGCCCTTACCTTTACTGCCGACAGTATGATGTCCAAAATGTAAAAGCAGGATACACAAAAAAAGAACTTCTGAACCTTGTCAGGACAAGGTAGGAAGGTCTTTGAAAATATTCTACTTTATGGAGGAGTCTGTCAGACATGCTAGGACTGTAGGCTGAAGATAAATGCTTCAGCACAGCAGAGGAACTTTGGGTGACTGTCCAGGCATCTAGCTGTTTCATATTTTTACATTTTTTAGAAGTTCCATGCTTGCACATCCTGTTTATTTAGTTAATATTATGTTCTTCTTGGGTCTTTGAGGGAGTTGAAGATGAGATAGTTATAGTTTTCTAGTGACAGTTTTAGAAAAAAACTCACTTAGAGGTTAAAGTGTATAAGTTTGTGAGACATCAAAAGATAGTTTTCAGTTAGTAATACAAGTTAGATAAAAAGTGAATTAGGTACAATTCTTTGAACTCACCAAAATAGAATAAATAAAGGAATATTTTCTTTGAACTTGTCAATTGTTAATGGACTGGACATTACTCATGTAATTATTGTTTATATATATATATTGTTTACAATTATTGTACCTATTGTATATGGTTTTTCTTATATTAGCTATAACCTTTTTTTATTTTTGACACAAAGAGGATATGTGGTGATATATTTTATATTTAATAAAATCAGTCTGGAATATCAGAGAACAGAATCACCTACAGTCAAGCCATGAGGGTCAGAGAGTGGTGACTCATGACTTTAATCCCAGCACAGAGATGACAAAGTAGTGACCCATGCCTTTCATCCCATCATTTAGGAGACAGAGATCTTTTTATATTTCTATGAGTTCAAGGCCTAACAGTCAAGCAGTAGTAGCTCAAACCTTTAATCTTGACGCTAGGATTATGAAAAAACTGGGCAATGAAGATATTTAAGGCTGGCAGATATTCTGTAGGAGCAATCACCCAGACAGAGGACCCTTTGTTGGTTTCGCACATGAGAAGAGATACACACACTCGCACTACCAAGGTCACGAGGGTTTATTTAAGAGAGTTCCCAGGTGGGTACAGAAACAGAAGCAGGACAGAAGGAGAGGAGAAAAGAGCGACCAAAACATGATGTCTCTTTTTAAGAGTAGGGGTTGCAGGGTTTACACAGTCATGTCCAGGGGTGTGCCTCTGTATGAGGTGCATCCCACTGGAGCCATGTTGGCTCAACCACGTGGAGATCTAAGAATACTTACACCCTTGAAGATAACATTTACCCTGTTTGGCCTGAGAAATTGGCTGGGTAAGAATTGACTATGGTCTGTTTTCTCTCTGATTATTTCAGCCTTTCCCCAATATCTGGCTCTGGGTTTTCATTAAATACCAACTAGAATTCGTGCAATACATTTTTGGCCACTAGGTAAATATAAATTAAAATTATATTAAGATTTCATTTTGCCCCAGTCAGAATGGCTAAGATTTAACAAATGCTGGCATGAAAATGGAAAAAGGGAGGTACTTATTCACTATTGGAGGAATGCAAATAGGTACAACCACCATGGAAGTCAGTGGTCTACTACAGTAGATCTAAGGAATCTGATACATGATCCAGCTAGTCACCTTAAAGCATATACCCAAAGGACTCTATATTTTACTACAGAGACATCTGATCATTTGTGCTCATGGCTGCTCCATTTACAACAGCCAGGAAATGGGTCACAGGCCCTAGTGGAGAACTCACCACTATTATTTTGCTCATAGACATAATATTAAACTGGCTCCTAGTGACTAATCACTGTACCCATAGATTACTTCATCCCTCCACCCTCAAAGAGAATCTTTCTTTAGCCATAGTTGACAATTAGGCCAGAAGCCCACAAGTGGTCCACATTCAGAGAATAAGAGACTGCAGAGCAGTAATAACTCAGTTAGTTGCACAGATGCATGCTAGTGCTTGTAACAGCATGCACAGAAGCTTCATAAGCTTAAGCCAGACAGAATCCCAGCATGCAGCAGGGAGATGAGCATGAAATCCCACTCCTAACTGAAGAGCTATTGTCATTTGATTACTAATGAGAAAGGGAGAGAGCCATTTTTTTAAGGGATGTAGTTTCTTCATGCTCGAGTATGCCCCCCACACTGGCAGGATCAAGCAGAACACAAATACATGAGGTTGGTAGGAAATCGTGGTGGAGGGCAGGGAGAAAGAATTGAAATGACACAGATGGCATACATGTACAAACTTCTGAAACAATATAATCCTGCATGTTTGGCAAGATGTGCTATTAGAGAGAAGATGAAATTTTTTACTATATAATCATTTCAGTAAAAGCCTGAGGAATCTGAAACTTGTTTGCATGCAATAACTTAATTTCAAAGTATAAATCAACAGAATTAAAGGAAGATAGATGAAACCATCCATCTTGGTCAAGGCTAAATTACATGATTTTATGTTTCATTTTCTCATTTATTAACTTTTAAATTACACTTTTTTGTGCAATTGTCCTGGATTTTATTATGTCTCCCTGGTTTATTAACACGTTTCAAATAGTTGTTCTTCATTTTTAATTAATAACGCGACAGTTTCTTATACTTTGGGATGCTGCTGTCACAGTATAATCTTGTTCATGTGTTTGTCATATAGCTTATAATTTCTGCTTCAGACAGAAATATTTGTTTTTATTTTTTCACGGTTCTTTCCAGTCCTCTTTATTTCTTTCTGAAGTTTTGTGCTTCCATATGAAAATGGTTTTCTTTAGCTTAAAAAAAAAAAAAAAAAAGTCCTGAAGTCCATCACTCAGTACCTCTTTTCTGGATGAATTATCTTAATTTGATTATGCCCACAAAGCAATCTGGAAAGCTGCATACACCTATAACCCCCTCACTGTGCAGGGTAGAGAAAGGAGGACCATGGGGACTTGCTGGCCACCAGCCTAGCTTCAGGTTCTGGTGAGCTCCTGGCTCAAGGGAATAGGGTGGAGAGTGACAGAGCATGGTGCTCAGCATCTTCCTCTGGCTCTGCTGCACACATACCTGGACACAAGTGTACACATAAATCGCACACACACAACATAACACTCTCATACATACACAAATAAACAGTGAAACTTTTTTTGCATTAGAAGTAGGCATTTTACACAGACACTGCATCTTAGTTTAAAGCAGCTATGTTTTAAATGCTTGCTTTTCCACATGTGGCTGGTGGCCACACTACTGACCTCAATTCTAGGATATGAAAAACATTCCTATCAATGTATTTGAAATCCCATTTTTATAATAGTGGACAAAGTACAATGATTTGATTTGTTTTATTTTATGGTTACATCAGTTTTTAGAATTTATTTAATTTCGTTTTATCTATTTGTTTTCTTGATTAGGCAACAGTATATTATTTTTCAAATTGCTTTGGAATTTATTATTTGACTCTATAGGGTTTTTTTTTTGGTTCTATAATCATTATATTCTAATTTTATTTTATTTGCACATAAGGGGTTGGTCCTGAGCTGGGACCCAGCCTGTGGGATGTAGGCATTCTTGAGCTTTACCCCGCGACTTTTTTGGGGGGAGGGGTCAGGTTCTAAGGCTAGCCTTAAACTCGTGATCCTTCTATCTGAACTCCTAAAGAGCTAGGGCAACAGGGGCACGGCACTACACCTAGCATCGTGTCTCAGCTCTGCTGAGGTGCGGCGCTGTCTCAGTGGAGGTTAGTTAGCATTGCTCTGGAGAGCAGGTGTGTGGAACACTTATAGAAGAACTGTTGAGCCATTGTTGAGCCATTGCTGCTTCTTCTTTTGTTTCATTAGCCCATTTATTGATCAGCAGTTTTGTTTCATTTGTGGTTGAAGTTGGCAGTTCTTTGTAAATTCTGGACATTAGCCCCTCTCTGTAGTATAGCTGACAAAGACTTTTTGTCCTGGATATTCTGACCTCTGGGTTTTGATGCATTTTTTTCTGGTGTCAGTAAAACATCTTTTCTGTTTTATTTCTGTTGATTAGAAATGTTGAAGTTGGTTCTGTGGTCACTCAAAAAGAAGAGGTTCTCTGGGTTTGCCTCCCAATTATTATGTAGCTAAATGTTCCATTAAATCTGTCAGCTCCCCCATACCCTGTAAAACCTTAACATTTTTAAAAATTTATTTTACATTTTACATCAATAAATGTTTTCCCTGCATGTATGAGTGTGCACCATGTGCATGCAGTGCCCTTAGTGGCCAGTAGAGGGCGTTAGTTGCCCTGGAACTAGATGTAGATGGCTATGAGTTACCATGTGGGTGCTGGGAAATGAACTCCAACCCTCTGGGGGACCAGCAAGTGCTCAGAACTGCTGAGCCATCTCTCCAGCCCTGAGCCTTTTCCACCCAGCCCTCACGAAGACTTCCACTTGGTTCTTTCATAGCGATGGGCTTCAAAGTCCACTCTGCTCTTGTAGTTTTTCCTTTACATTTCCCTGTATTAAATGCCCTTAGCAACAGCTTGTATCCTTTGCCTGTAAGTGTGCAGTGCCCTGTGTCAAATGTCTCTTCAGCATCAACACAATGAATACAATTAAAAATAAATCATTTTATAAAAAGTAATCCAGTACTCAAGAAACCCACAGAAGTCATGGTAGAAGAAAATGCAAATAGATTCTGCAGATGTGGCTCCCAACGGAGGGAGGAAGGACTTGCTGTGGAAACAAGCACACTGAAAAGGAGCATGAGATTAGTCACTGGGGGGAACCCACACATGCAGGAAATGGGGGCTGTGTGCTTAGGGGCAAAGAACAGAGTACCACAGTGGAGGTAGTGGCTGGTGTTACTGTGGCTGTGAGCTGCCAAATGTAAACACTGCGAATTGAACTCCAGTTCTCTGCAAGAGCAGTACACTCTCTGAATCACTAGCCATACATAAAACTACCTTTTATGGCCCAAAAACATTGCATTAGGAGGTAGAATGAGTCCATACTCTCCAACAGGACTGGCTCGAATTCTGATCTTCGCCGTTTTCTTGTTTTTATTTCCCGAAATCAAAATAGATGGTAAGCACCATTTGACTTATCAAACTGGTAGGTGAACCCTTTTAGTCACCGGCTACACGTGAGTGTCAGCACTCCATGTTAGATCTTATTCTTCATGCAGTTAAAGATGACCTCATCTTCCTGTCTCTACTCCAAGGCTGAGATTGGAAACATAAACCACCACTCCAGGTTTATATGATGCTGGGGATTGAACCCAGTGTCTCTTCATAATACTGGAAAGCCCTCTATCAACTGTGCTATATGCCCCCCTAGCCCTTCATCATTTTTTGAAAGAGATTTAACATGTAAGCAAGTCTATCTATTGTGGGCCTGATGCAGGCTAGTGGTACTCTCCTCTGCTCACTGCTCTAAGGACCGAAGTCCAAGAGATGCTTACTGAGTTCTCCTGGCAGAGAGTCTTCCTTTGGTATATTCGGGGGCTGCCCAGAGCTCTGGGGTGTAAAAGGACTGGCACTCTGGGTGAGGCTTGCTTTACTTACTGGGTTGCGAGCCTCCTCAGGGTTGTGCCCCACCCCCCTGTGGGATAGAGGCTGTATTGAAACTCCCTGGGAGTTAGGCTTTTTTCTTCTGAATGCCAAGAACTGTACTTTGCAGCCTGAGTCTTTTCTTTCACAGTTGGTGACTCTGGAATGAGCTGCCTGCCTTTTCAAGGGCTGTTCAATGTCCCTAGAGACCTAAATGTGATCTTCACTGCTGGGACCTGGGATTTTGTTTCAGCTTAAAGCCATTCATGTTGGGTCAACAGGCTTTGAGTGGCGTAGACTGTAAAGGGAGTTGTTTACTTGGTGAGGATCATTATTAAAATGCTTAGAATTCCTGTAGCGGTCTTGACACCAGGCTGAACACGAAGCCCACACTGAAACCAGAAATGGAAAGAACCAAGTGCTTGTTGCCGTCCGGCCCTGAACCATTTATTCAGCAATCCCAAGGCTCCCACCAGGAATTGGGTTACATAAGGGAATGCTTTCCCTTACGGATGCTGCTGCTTCAGGTCAGCATTTGTGTTGCTTATGGCCCAAACAATCCTAGTGCACAGGGTGGTTATATTGGAAAAAAAAACAACAAACAACAAAAACCCGAGCCCCCATCTCAAGAGCAGTCAAACCCAGGGACAGTATTTTAAATTGCCTGGCACCAGCATTCTTTTGCAAATTATTCCCAAACTTTTGATGATTAATATCAATTGTCAACTTGGCAAGACCTTCAGTCATGTGCAAGACAATCCTCTGGGCATGTCCACGAGGAAATTTCTAGATAGTTTTATTTGAAGTGAGTGGACATTTCTTAACTGTGGGTGGCACCATTCCAGGGCCTGGAGGACCAGAGTGAATTAGTAAAAAGGAGAAAGTGAGCATCTGCATTTACCTGCCTCTGCTTCCTGACCATGAAGTAATGTGGCCATTGAGCGAGCCTTCCCGCTACATTGATAAACTGCACCTGGTCTGTTGGGGTGAAGCCTGGTCAGGGTCAGGTGTTGGAGTTGCCTCTAAGCTATTTCCCCTTGTGGGAGAGGGCAAGGTGGCTCAGAGATCACCAACACAGCCTCCGGGCACAGGCTGAACGAAGCAAGTCCAATTTTACTAAGGAGGAGAAAGCTTTAAACCTCTTTTTCCCAGACCCTCCTCCCAGCCAGGGGAAAGGGCTTTGATTTGCTGGCATCTCTGCCAGCAGGTGGTGGTCTCTCTTTGGTCTAGGTCACCTTGTATCCAGACTTCACCCTGGTCAGGGCCCCAACACAGACCCAGGTTGGCTTATGGGAAGTGCTTAGGAGCACATACCTTGAAAAACCGGTTATCACCAGTTTGTACCTGCTGAGGCCAGGCTAGTCTCCAGACCCTTAGAAGTCTCTGGGTCCCATACATTCCACACTGGCCTATGAGCTACACTAAAGCCTCCTTTCTCAAGTGTTTTTATTTTGTTATAGTAATGAGAATAATCACCAATCCCCCTTCCTCTTGGCTTCTCTATCTTCCCTGAGTGGGATCAAGATGGTCTCCTGTCTTGCTTGGTTTGCCTTTCAGCTTCCCATTTGTGAAGAGAGACTGTTAGGAGAAAAGGCTCACTGATATGAGTTCACAGCCCTGTGGGGAGGGTTCAATATCTGGAGGATGCTCAGAAAGAGCAGTTCCTAGTAGGGGGCAGTTTACCAGCGGGGATGTGAACAGTCATTGGGAAGAACTCATGGCCGAGAAGACAAAGACGATTTCAGGGTAAAGATTTGGAAGCCAGTCATGTTGAAGACATTTGTTTGTAATATCTCCCTGTCTACCAGGAACTCTGTTCCTGGGTGCTGAGGAGAAGCTTGGAGATGGTGGGCTTTGGGGATGCTTACATAGTTAGCTTCGTGAGATTGTTCCTTTCCTTGGCTCTGCTCTTTAACTCTTCATCTTGGCCTTCCTCTCTGACAGGTTTCATATGGGCCCATCAACTCGAGAATAACATGCTGGAAATGAGGGCAACTCAGCTAGGGTCTCTTGGGAGAAAAGCCATCCCCATGGCTGGCTGCATCCCTACACGCAGCAGCTAGTCATGTCTTACAGGCCTACCTGGGTCTTGGTCTCATCCTGCAGGAATGGAGGAATAGGGCCTCTTTAGACTCTCCTACAGGTCCTGCCATGAGACCTCAGTGAAGGGACAAGATGGATAGCTGACCAAAATGGAGATTCTCTGTAGGAGGGTCAGGTAATTTTGTCTTTGTTTTCTTTCCTGAAGTTTTGATAAATTTCCTTGACTAAAGCACCTTAAGGGAGAGAAGGTTTATTTGGCTCAGAGTTCCAGGTTTCAGTCTGTCATTGTGGGCATGGTCAGAGAGTCAGAACTTGAAGCAACTTTTCACATCATGCCCATAGTCACAAGAACAAACAGTCTGGCTTAGAATTTCTATACTGATCATAGGCCCCTTATCCCCTCAGAAAAGCAATACATGAATATTTACTGCCTAGTACTTGGCTTATTTTCTCCACTCATACAATCCAGGATGCCCCTGTCCAGGGAGGGTGCCATCTGCTGTGAGTGGACTTCCCACCAGTGTTAATGCAGTCAAGCTGATCCCCTACAGACAGGCCCATGGGGCAACTTAATCTAGATAATCCCTCACTAAGGCCCCTTCCTCAGGTCATTCTAGGATAATTGAAACTAACCATTACAAACACATGCCATGAAAAATCAAGAACCCACATCCATAAATACTAATTGTGGAATTTAACCATGTGGTAAGAATTGACCTGTGAGATCCCTAATACCTTTCCCAACCCCAACATTGAGACTGTGTTATTACCTTACTTAGAGTGAAGGAGACTGTATCTAGATGTTGATTTTTTTTTCATGCTCACCCTTCTCTTACCATACTGTGGTGGGTGAGGTTTTGGGAGGGCAACTCTGAATGTAAATTCCCAGGGGGTGGGTGGACTTCAGCCAAGTGCAATGAGGATCTGCCTTCCACAGAGGCTAACTAACTGTTCTGCAGATTCAGCCTCTCTCCTCAGGATGCTGCTGGCCATGGACCATGGAGAGCTCACTGCCAGCTGAGCCAACCTGTTTCTAATAAACCAGAATTTGCCAGACAGCAGGCAGGATTTCACCAGAGGACCAGGTCAGACAATCCTTTAGAGATTCCTATGTCCTCCCATGTCCAATCTAGGCATTCAGGGCTACCCAACAAATGATGCCCCAGAGGCTTGGCATGCAATTAAAAGTGAAGAAATTCTTAATCGAGTCATGCCACTCCAAGTGAATTGGGCTGGAATGAAAAATTATGTGGAACTGCCCACAATGGAAATTCACCAGGCCAAAGTGAATACCAAATACTCCCAGGTTGCTTTTTGAAATTGATATTGTAGTGTTCTGTAAAACTCTGAAATCATTTCAAATATTAAATTTTCTCCCATTAACTAGGGTTGTTTTAGGAGATAACACACAATACGTGTACAGACATACATATGCACACATAAGCACACATGCATGCTATGTATGCAGGGGAGGAACAGAGACCTACATCAGACCCTGAACCCCAAGTATCTCTTCAAAGAAGCTGAGACCATGAATCCTCCATTCTCCTTTGAGACTGTCCTTGCTCAGAAACTTTGTTTACCTTTTCCTGCTCAAGAATGTCATGAGGAGCCTTCCAATCATTATCAAAATATTCTTTTGCCACTAATTTCTCTTCTTGGTTAAAATAAACCAGGGCTGGCATAATATCTAGGATGCCTTCTTCTATAAACAAGGGAACATTTTCTTAACAGATTTTGAAGAATCCATCCATGAGAATTTCCTGTGCAGTTTCTCTGTTTATTAACTCCATTTGGCATGGAAGGCAACAGAGACCCCTAAAGGCAGGGCCAAGCTCAGCTACCTCATTCTTCAAAACCAGACTCAAGCTGCTCTTGCGGGGTGCCCAGCTGACTATATCTGCTCCCATGATCTAGCTCCTAGAGGTGGCTACTATGTGACCACTGACTTCTTTGGGCCACAGTATGATTTTTCACTCTGAGTTTGTGTTCCCAGAACCTTCTCTGAAAACTCATTTGTAGAAGTTGAATTCTCTAATGTCTGAGAGGGAAAAATAGGGTTCTTGAAAGAAAAAAATAACTTTGAGATTCAGGAATAAGCTATGAGCATTTTTGTGTGAGGGAGGTACTTCCTTTTCAAAGGTGGGACACAGGAGAAGCAGGTCAGAAACCAGCTCATCCCTGTTTTCTTCCTAGACACACACCTGAGATTGTTCCCGGGTCCTTAGAATATATTCTGCAGCTGGCTGGAAGAAAGAAAGAGGTTCATGGATTTGGGAGGTGGCCCAGTCAGTGAAGGCTTTGGAATGTAAGCATGAAGACCTGACTTCAGTCCCCAGAAACCACATTTAAGGTGTGCTGGTAAGGCCAGTGCTCTGGCGTCACCCCAGCCTATGTGCAGAGTTCTAGGATAGTAAGAGGCTCTACCTTAAGAGGAGGAACTGGAGAAAGAAAGCTCAGCAGTCAACAGCGCCAGCTGCTTCTGCAGAGGACCCAGGTTCGGAACTTAGTACCTACCTCACAACCATCTGTAACTCTGAGTTCAACAGATCCAGTGTTCTCTCTGGCCTCTGTGGGCACCAGGTACATATTCAGGTCTCTCAAGGGCTTGTTCTCCACAGAGGACACAGGAAGCAGAAGGAGGGGACCCTGTTGGCTAAGATGGCCACCCAGTGGAGGTGACAGCAACCCTCTAGGATGACTTTCTGGAGAACACTGCTCTGGTGTGAGGGCCCGTGGAGGGATGGGAGAGGTGGCCACAGCATTGAGCCTCACTGCACAAGAAGACGCAGGCCTCCGGGGGCAGCCTGAAACAAAAAGAGAAAGGACAGACAGATGCCCGTGGGATCTGTGGTGGTCTGAATAGGAAATGTCCCCATGGGACCAGGTGTCTGCGCGCACTGCGTCTCAGGGGTGGTGCTGCTCGGGGAAGTTTAGGGGGTGTGGCCTTCTGGGAGGAAGTAGGTCACTGGAGGTGGGCTTTCAGAGATAATCTGTCTCCATTTCCTGTTCACTCTTTCTGCTTCCAGGTTGTAATTGAAGATGTGAGTTCTCGGCTTCCTACTTCGGCTGCCATACCATAAGGGACTCCCGTCCCTCTGGAGCTATAATCCCAGATGAACTTGTCTGGTGTATCACAGCAGGAAGCAGTTAACACAGGATTCCAGAGTCCAGTAACATGGGAAGCCACCGGCCCTAGGTCAGCGGCTTTGAGAAATAACAATGATGCTGACACTCTGAGCCACCAGTCATGGCTCCCATTCAACAGGAGCCAGGTGCTTGGGTAGCACAAAGCTGGTGTGGTACCTCCTTCTAAACACTTTTCTCTATTTTGAGAATATGTCATCTCCAATTTTAGCATTAAAATGTCCTTTCTTTTATGTAATTATGGAGGCAGGTGGTAGATTGAACAACATTTTTTTTTTTTAATTTGACAAAAAGCTGCCACTTTCTGCCAGTACAATTTTTCTAATTTTCCTCTCATTATTTATCCTTTTTCTTTCAAACTTAGAGGGGTTTGAAGCCAGCGTCCCTGGACGTTCTGCATAGACCCTTGTCTCACTTTTGATTGCACCTACCTCTCAGTCTTGTCCTAGCAGTCAAGTATCTGGCTACTTGTCTTTTTTTTTTTCTCTTCTGGATGGCAGACAGATAAGGTGATATTGGACTTTTAAACACATTCTGTACCCAGGCATTGGCAGAGCACAGAAGAAGCCTGTGTCCCCAAACAGTATATCACCATGCCAGCCCAGGATGCTTTTGAAACACGGGAGAGAAGCTGCCCATTGATAGTTCACATCTTTTCAGACAAAATGAACCAGCACTTACTCAATGCTTATAGTAATGGCAACAGAGGGATTATGGGGGATAAAGTCGAGAAGGAAGAGGACCCGGAAAAGAGCTTCAGAGAGCCCAACACACTGTAGTTATGGAGCAGAGGCGCCTGTAAGGGAGGAGAGCAAGGGAATCTGGGAAGAGGGTGTGAAGGAGCCGAAGGAGAGCTTTTCTGAGGTGCTGGAGAAGTTCCAGGCAGAGATCTGCCCCAATTATGGGTGGAGCCTTCTGGTTGCAGTCTGGATAGACAGAAGGACAACAACTGACCTTCCCTCTAGCTGCTGGATTGAGTTACCCTGATGTTGCTGCAGATTCCTGTGCTGATATCAGAACCCCCATTTCCAGGCTTCCATCATGGCGTCTGGGTCAGCGGCTCTCCACAGAGGCGTTCATTGGCATCAGCCTGGGACTGCTGAGGGCACTGAGCAGCCATCAGGTTGGCTATTGATGCCTGTCAGAATGCGGGAGCCACTGTAAGACTACTCCAAAGGCTGAGCACCGGGTCCCAAGGAGCAAGTCCCAATTCCCAGGCCCTGTCCCCTCAGGGTGACTCAGCTGTTGCTACCATATTAATGTAAGCTTCCTTCCCCCCACTTCATCTCACTTCCCCTTTTCCTTTTCCTCCCCTTCTCTTCCCCCCAACTCCTCTCCATTCTCTTCCTCTCCCCGCTTCTTTTCCTCTTGCTTCCTTTAAGAAATTTCTGAGTGTAGAGCATTTTAATATGGATGGAAGGAGCCAGAGGCGCAAAGCTAGAGAGAGTGTACATAGGGGCATCAGGCTCCCAGCAAGGGGGTGGCCCGAGTTTTGATGAGCATCTGTGAAGGCATTAGACTTCTACAGAGGACAGGGGTAAGGTGCAAACTTGGAGGTGTGTATTTACAGTTTGATGGGGGGAGTAGTTCTCTTTTCTAAGTGCAGTGAAGTGCAAGACTGTAGACAGGGTAAGATGGGGTAGGTCTGAAGTATGGTCTGTGGAGAGGGTTGATACCGTCAGGAGAGCCCTGACAGGTTCCATAGTGGGCAACTGGAGTGAGCGCAGCTTTTCCTCTAGCGATTCTGACTTCTGTCATGTTTAGAGGAGCTGGGTGCTGGCATTTGCCAGGGACTTCGGTTGGCATGGTCAAAGAAGGAAATGTCTAGTATTGGGGAAAGACTGGACCATTGAGTCTGAATGGAATAAGGTGGAAAGCTGGGTGATGCTCATGGCTCATGGGGTCTACGAACTGCTGTAGTGGGATTATGGGATTGAGAGAGTCTGTGGCAGGAGGGAGGTCACATGGTTGTTAGAGGTCAATAGGCCCCTGTTCTTGACCAGGTCCAGGTGTGAACATGGGAGTGGGATGCTGAGGTAGAGGAAGGTAGATGGCCGTCCTTTAAAGAAGAGATCAAAGAATCCGGAGTCCAGATCTGAGCTGGGCCATCTCTAAGAACTCGGGCGGTGATGACAGTAGAGGTTGGAGAACTGTGAGCCAGGTGCCAACAGATTTGCTGGATGAGGACAAGTGTCGAGTAACGTGCTAGTGAGACTTCAGAACCCAGACCACCTCAGTACCAGCAAGCAGGTCAGCTGAAAGGTCTGTGTCTAGATCACACAGAATGGTTTGAGAGCTGGGAAGACAGGAGCCCAAGGACACACACCCCTCCCTGCCCAAGGTCAAAGGCACAAGAGTCAAGAATTTCCATTTTAGAGGCAACAGAGGAAGACAGGAGCCCAAAGTACTACCTCTGGGTCAGTGAAGGGCACTGCAATGACCTTAGCTGGCTTCTCACAGTGAGCATATGCAGATGTCAAGGTCCTACTCGGGCTGACAGAATCTTACCATTTAGGGAAAGTGCCTGGGCACAGAGCTGCCTCCAGGGGCTGCTCAGAGTGTTTGAACACTGTCTGCCATCTTGTGATGTTTAGTGCTTGGCAGCAATCAACTCTGCATCATTTCCTTCAATTAATTAACTGTGGTGAGTCCTCATAACTTAGGCATTGAGGCCCCCTGAGGTTTTGCTTGTTTGTGGCAATGGCTCGGTGAGCAAAGCAGCTACTGGGCAAGCATGGGGACCTGAGCGTGGATCCTCAGAACCAGGTAAAGAGCTGGGTGCAATAGTGTGTGTGTGTGTGTGTGTGTGTGTGTGTGTGTGTGTGTATGAGAGAGAGAGAGAGAGAGAGAGAGAGAGAGAGAGAGAGAGACCTTAGTTCTGGGCAGACACAGGAGGATCCTCTGAGCTCAGTGGGCAGCTGGCCTAACTAAATTGATGAGATTAAATGATCTTTAATGATGGTGGTGGAGATGTGGGGAGGGATTGAGGAAGACATCCAGTATCAATCCCTGGTCTCTCCATGTGCACATGTACACACACGCACATACCTATATGAACATTTCTACATGAAGCACACACATACCCTTCCTCAGAGAGACTGATGTAGCAAGGGTTGAGGATCGAAAAGTGTAACTGGAGGGAATGCTCAGAGACACAGCAGAGGCTGTAGAGTTTGCAGAGAACTTCTAGAAGCTGGAGAGGAGAGCCTGGCTGAGTTGGGGAGGTGGAAGGATGCTGGGCATAAAAATACCCAATCTTGGCTTGCATGTGGCTCTTTGAAGAGAAGTGTTGTGCCTAACAAAATTCTGTCACAGTCTGTAATGCACACCCAGTGATGGGAAGTTGAGGCAGGAACCCTTTGCCTCAGGTCTGGGGTTGATGTATGCGTAGAAGGATGGGCTAGCAAAATGACTGCTGGGAGAACAGGCTGTGAACTGTTGGAATGCAGGCTTTCCTGCTAGTGAGCTGTGAAGCTGATGGGTCTGGGTCTTGTACTGGCCTCTTGAGCTCCTCCTAGCTGAGAGAATCACTACATTTTGCCTGTACGTCTAGAGTTTCTGAACCACCTTCACATAGACCATAAGGCAATGCCAGTTTCAAGTCTGGAATGCTCTGAAGGCGTTGGAATGCTTAGGGATCCATAGCAGACATGTGGGATGTCCATGAGAATCTTGTTTTTCTCTCGGAGTCCCAGGGGGAGTGAGCAATGCTAGGTAAATTGAGACGGGGCTCTGGGAAAAGGCAGCTCCCCAGAGAAATGGGCCACAAACACAGGCGCCGTGGGGGGGGTGTCACTTATCCATGGGACGTTGGTTGTTTTCCTAAACCATGATAGATAAGAGGTGTTGAAATCTTTCCTCTTAATCCCATTAGTGCAAATATTTCCTTCAAAACTAATCCAGTCACGGCCTGACCTGGAGACAGCCAGGTGCACAGTCTCCTTACCCATTTCTATAAGCAGTTTTGTCTGGGCCCTACTGTGGACCAAAGACTGGATTGGGTGGCTCTGGGGGTCCAGGGACTCCTCCAGGGAAGATGCCTTCCCCAGGGTAAGGTGAATAAGTCTGAGACCTCTTTAATTGGAAATTCTTTTAGGGTGTTTTAGTTTAGTTCCCTGGCCCCTCTCACTCACTTCTACTTTGTGGTCAGAGGAGGTTGGAAGACTTCAGATTGGGTTGGTGAAAAGGGAGGACTCTAGGGAGGACTCTCTATTCTGTTCCTCTGGCCCCTCGTTCAGTCTTTACACTGTCACCTTCAAAGGCATTCCAGAATCACCCCAGTTCTTCTTTTTTGATTCTCTCGGTCTCTCTCTTCAGCAGTTGGGTGGGAGAGCAATCCTGCTAAGTCCTCCAACAGTGGGAATCCTTCTGAGGTTGCACAATTGAGAAATGTTTCCATCTTCCTCCCAAGTCTAAGAGTCAGTATTATCGCCTGTGGCAGTGCTCATATTGCAACAGGACCCTGGGATGAACAGAGTCCAGAAGTCCTATCAGCACACTGAGGCTGACTACAAAGACCAGAGCCACAGATACAGGTACAGAGGCCCCCACAGTGTCTCAGGGTGACCCCAGTCTCATTGTAACACTAAAAGTTACAGGCCCCTGTGGAGGTTTAAGGAGCCAATAAGATATGCAAAGCTTGAGGTTATATGTAGAACTCTGTGTAACAGATACAGCATCACAGAAAACCATGTGATATGCAAATCAGGCAGAGGCCGGTCTGCAACTGACATAAAAACCACCATTCTTTGTACACTGTCAGTGAGCTTTTAAGCTTTCCTCTTGTGCTGATGAGATGGCACCCTGAGGAAGAGGCCTGGCAACATGCATGGGTTTGATTTCTGGAACCCAAGTGGTGGAAGAAGTGAACTGACTCCAGCAAGTTATCCCTTCTGACCTGGACCACAGCGTGTGTGCTTGCACATGCTTGTATGTGCACATACATTGAATGTAAAAAAATACTGTCAAAATTAAAAGTAAAAATATTTTTAAAACCTTTGTCTCTGCTCTAGGCTACTTTGTGTCTTGGAAATAAAATTAAGTATAAAAATATTTTAAAACCTTTGTATCTGCTCTAGGCTACTTCCTCTCTTAAAAATAAATTATCTGATTTTTCTTGCCCTTAACCATGTGTCTCTGCCCAATATTTTATTCCAGGAACTAAGAACCTGGTACTCTTTGGAGGTCACCATCAAGCCTCAATATCTGCAGATAGCCATTGGTGAGCCAGGCCAGGAGGTAAGATTTATGCTTCTTATCTCTTGACGTCTTCTCTCTTTCCAGGAGAGCCTGGATGGTAGGCACGGGCTGGGAAATCACTTAGAGTTATGAAACCCTCACTGGAAGACTCCTCTGCAAGTAGTCTTGAAATAAACTTAGAAACTAGTCCTCATCAGATGCAAATTTTCATCTACTAAGGCACACTAGAAAACTACACGCTGCCGGGGCCCACAGCTTCCTGATCAGGACTAATAACTTCAAAGGAGCCTAGAATGCTGTCCCCTGAAGACTGGTGGACCTACCTCAGCAGCCATTTCTTATGGGGATGGTATGCTCAGCTGGGCTAAGCCTAGGTGGGGAGGGGCTACCCAGGAACTCATTGTTGTTCAGATAATAAGGGTTCAGGTTTTAGCCAGCCAGATCCACCCCTGATGCCCCCTTATCCCCAGCAAAGTTAAGAGACTCAGGCTTGTAGGTATAATCTGACAGTTCTCTCCTGCCTGCAAGTTCCCAAATAACCACTCGGAGGCTTATATTAATTATAAATGTTTGGTCAATGGCTCAGATTTATTACTAGCTAGCTCTTACATTTAAATTAACCCATTTCTATTAATCTGTGTATTGCTATGTGGCCCACAGCTTACAGGCTGTGGGCTATTGCTCTTGTACCCTGTAAAGATTTGTTGCTTGTATTAGTTTAATAAAATTCTGATTAACCAGTAGGAAGTAGAGGTGGGGCCAGGAGATTAGGAGAATTCTGGGAAGTGGAAGAGCAGCAGATGACAGTGAAGCATAGAGGAAGCGGGATGAGACTGCCGCACTGAGCTAGAAGGTACCAAGCTACATGGCTAAACATGGATAGAAATATGGGGTAACTTAAAGTATAAGAATTAGCAAGTAATAAGCCTGATCCACGGGACAAAGAGCTTGTAATTAATATGAGCCTTTATGTGATTATTTGGGACTAAGTGGCTATGGGACTTTGAGTCCGGACCTCGGGGCTAGGCTGGACCAGAAACTTCCAACTATGTCACTGGTGCTCTGGCAGCTTGTTCCTTGGGAGACTGATGATGTCTACCCAACTCTACCTTTCTTCATCTCCGTGTTTCAGTTTGAATGTACTACCTAACATTATTCTGCCGGGCTATTGGCCAAAACAGTTTGATTTATTAACCAATGAGAGTAACACATATTCACAGGGTACAGAAAGACCATCCCATAGCATGTAGGCATCCATTCAGAAGACTCTTGGCAACAGAAATGGTGCAGTGGATCTAGGTCTGCAGCATGTCTTGCCATTGAGTCCACCCAGCATCATCACCGCTGATCTCCCTGCTTTGCTAGTAAAACTCAGCTGTCCCTTTTCTTGTCCTTTGCATGGGACTTCTTTTCAGCCCTCCTCCCTCGTGGTCTTCACACTTGTTTATTTCTGGTTCATGTCTTCCTTGCTCAGTTATTGCACCTAGTTTTATTCCCAAGGGTCTGGATTTAGTCTGCCAGGCGATACGGCACTCCTTTAAACAAAATTTCCCATTTTTGCTCTGAAAGGCAGTCTAAAAAAGCCCAGAGCCATTTGTTCAGGCAAGCATCTTCTCTGGCACTCAAATCATTTGTGCCTTGTTAGAGCCTTTGAGGGGTCATACCCTTAGCAGGGATGTAATAGTGCCCTTAGCAGGGACTTGCATCCCAGTATTGGGGGTTGCAGTCACCAGAAAAATAATCTAAGTGATTGGTTTAAATCTTGATTGAGGATGAGTAATCCCAGCAGGGCTGGGACCCAAGTCAGAATTTCTAACACTGTGTTCCTTTCACCAGGGATGCCTAACAGCATGATAAAACTAGGATGGGGGTGCCGAGATTCATCAGATCTTTTTGAGAACTTTGTATAAGCAAAAGTGTTCTTCCATTCCATCTATCTATCATCTATATATTTATTATTTACCATCTGTATCTATCTGTCACCTATATGTTACCTATCATCTTTCTATCAATCCAGCCATGTAACTAGCTACTATCACCTATCTGTTCTGAGTCCAGATAGTATTGCTTTTATGTACACATGTTTAGGCATGACCACTTGGGACTGGGTAGCCAATTAGGAGCCTCATCCCTGGAGAAGTCCGATTCTTCCTTTCTCAGCAGCCACCAATTGCCTGCAGCTCTTTATCTTAGGGGGAGAAGAGCTTGGGAAATTCTCCCTTCTACATTGTCCTGTCAACTGTAGTTGCCAGTATGTAGGTCTTGTTTAGGCAGCCATGTTGGTGAGATTTTGTGGGTGTGGCTTCCCTGTCAGATCTAGAAGATGCTCTCTAGCAGCAGACATCTTGGTCCTCTGCCTTTTATAACCCCTTTGTCCTCTTCTTCCTCGATGTTTTCTGAGCCTCAGGTGTAGGGATTTCATTGTAGATGTATCAGTTGGGATTCGGCATGCTGTATTATTCCCTACGTTTTGATGAGCTGTGGATCTCTGTGATAGTCTCTACCATGGAAGAAAAAAGTTTCTGTAGTGGGGGGGGAGGTGAGACTTCTTATCCATCCACAGCTGTACCTCCAGCACCCCACCCCGCCCCAGGGAAGTGCCTGGCCTCTCAGGGATGCTTAGCCAAGTATTGTCCCTATCGCAGGAGTCTGGAAGCTTCTCCAAGAACCCATCCAAGTGTATTAGAGACTTTCAGGCCTTAATTAATATTTATGTTAAAGTGTGTGTGTGTGTGTGTGTATGTGTGTGTGTGTGTGTGCGTGCGCGTGCGCACGTGCACGTGCTGGAGTCTGGGAAGGCCAGAAGTTGAATTCTCTGGAGCTTGAGTTATGGGCAGTTGTGAGGCACCTGATATGGATGCTGAGAATTTAACTTGGGTCCTCTGAAAGAGCAGCACATGCTCCTTACCACTAAGCCATCTCTCCAGTCCCAGTTAGTTTTTGCTCTTACATGGAAAGGCCTGTACTTCACCCAGACTGCTTGTTTTATTCTTGAGAAGAAAATGAATCTGGGAAAAAGCCAGGAGATGAGCAATGGCTTTGAGAGGCTACATAGCCCAAGAAGAATTTATCTTTAAACCCGCACCATTCCAACCTCTTCGCAATCACCGAAGTTCTGATTGATTGGTCTTCTGTGCTTTTATACTGTAAATATTAGCTTAATATTTTTTCCTGTATAGCTACTTGGCCAGTCAGCATTTATTACACCAATATTTACAGTGCAAAAGCATAGTTCTACAGTACTGGTCAGCTTTTATAAGAGGTCTCATGCCTGCACAGCTTATTTCTGGGGTCTTTGGTTTCCACTTTGGTACAGATAGACTGCTCCTATCCACTCCAGCCAGAGTGAGCATGTTCATCCCTTTGATATGTGGCACTTTCTCTCCATCCCCTTCTCCAGAGACTTCACATCTTGTATATGAAGACCTGAGGGGTCCCAGGAGCTCCTCTATGTTACACATCAGTGTACTAGCTTGCTAGGACTGCCTTGACAAAGTACTACAGTCTGGGCAGCCTCCGTAAGAGAAGCTGTGGCCCCAGAGTGCTGGGGACTAGAAGATCAAACTCAGGGTGTCATCAGAGCTGGTTCCTACTTCAGGCTTCAGAGGTAAGTTTGCTCTAGGTCTAGAAGCTTCTGAATGACTGTAGAAGCTTTAGTATTCTTTAATTATGTTGGGAGATAGAAACCTGGCCCTCTGGAAGAGCAGCCAGGGCTGTGAATTCCTGATCCATCTGTTCAGCCTCTTCTGTATTTTTGTATAATCTGCTCCCTAATATTAAAGACACCAATCACACTGGATGCCATCTCACCTTCATGATCTGATTTTGGACCTGATTATATCTGTAGGTATTATAAATACCTCAAATGAATCCCATTATGAGGCTTTAACACAGCGTTTCTCAACCTTCCTGATGCTCTGACCCTTTAACACAGTTCCTCATGTTGTCCTGACCCCCAAACAGAACATTATTCCACTGCTGTTTTATAACTGTCATTTGGTTAGTTATGAATCATAATGTAAATATATGATATGTAGAATATCTGTGACCCCCACAGATGTTGTGTCCCACAGGTGAGAACCACTATTGTAGAAATTGATGTTTGAATGTGTTTTGAAAATGACATTCAGATTACCACTGAGTGGCCACTGAGGTTCATGTTTTCCTGACTTTTTAGATGAAAATAATTGAAGTATAAATTCCAACTGGTTCTCCAGCATCTGTAGGTGAAAGTCTGTGTATATATGGGCTGTGTTCTCTTTGGGAACCAGTAGACCTTGACACTGCCTTTTCCTTATTCATCCCTTGGGGAAGGGCTTGTACAGAAGACTGGACTGCAGAAAATTTACCAAAAATGAAGACATTTTATGCATTGGTAGAAGAGTTCACTCTCTAGACCAAAGTAGAAAGAAAAAGTTAGTGTACTACAAAGAGAGCAGTGGATATAGGAACAGAAGAGGTGCTTGTACATGGTGATGGGCTGTAGGGGAGTCCTCATTTGTGTACATGGTGATGGGCTGTGAGGAGTCCTCATTTGTGTACATGGTGATGGGCTGTTGGGGATTCCTCATTTGTGTACATGGTGATGGGCTGTTGGGGATTCCTCATTTGTGTACATGGTGATGGGCTGTTGGGGATTCCTCATTTGTGTACATGGTGATGGGCTGTTGGGGATTCCTCATTTGTGTACATGGTGATGAGCAGCAGGGGAGTCCTCATTTGTGTACATGGTGATGAGCAACAGGGGAGTCCTCATTTGTGTACATGGTGATGGGGTGTTGGGGATTCCTCATTTGTGTACATGGTGATGGGCTGTGGGGTAGTCCTCATTTGTGTACATGGTGATGGGCTGTGGGGTAGTCTTCATTTGTGTACATGGTGATGGGCTGTGGGGGAGCCCTCATTTGTGTACATGGTGATGGGCTGTGGGGGAGTCCTCATTTGGATATGGTGAGCCACTTTGTGTACAGTGTCCTTGCAAATAATTTTCTTTATGGCTACCTCTGACTGTGAAGGGCAGGGAAGTTACTTTTGCAGGGGTATGGATGACTGCAGACTCATAGTGGAAAAAGAGGGACATGGAACAATTTTATGAGAACTCACTCTTCCACCTCCCAAAGTAAGAGTCTAGACAGAAAGCCATGAGAGAGAACTCTTAAGAATTCTGAGGGGGATGCTGAGGTGTAGCTCTCCACAACTGATGCCTTTGGCATGGTGTGGATGGGAAGGACTCAGTTTTTGTTAAAGGGTTGGCCACTGGGAATTTGACCATGTGCTAGTGAGTATATGGGCAATATAAATTGGACTTTTTTTCTTCTTTGCCTTTGTCTTTTTTTGGTTGGGAGGTCACAAGGTAGTGAATGGCAGACTTGGGAGAACTAGAAAACAAGTGTTATTAGGGTTCATGATGTGAAATTCACAAATAATCAATAAAAATGCTATGTTGGAAAGAAAGAATAAGAATTATTTATCTATGAAAATGGTCCTGATTGGTCAATGTTCAGACTTGAATGGTTAGAGTAAATCATTACCCATGCAATTTCTCATAATGCAATTGAATTATGTGATAAGGACATCTCTGAGATACTGGGATTGGCCATCGGAGTCTATTCTGATGTTTGCAAGTAGAAAGGCCATGCAGTGTTTATGATTGAAGTGATACTTTTTGGACCACACTTAAGTCAGAGAATGTTTCTGATTTTTAATGGTCCTCTTACATCTATATACTTGAGTTCTGCATATTAGTTTAATAGTAGATTTTTGGTACAAAGGTGGCCTATTAGTCCATGAACAGCTTGCTTTTATTGTTGTTGTTGTAAACCTCAGAAATAATAATAAAGACATGATTTTAAGTGAAGACACAACTATACTCAAAAATGAGGAAAAAACACTTCAGTGCTTCTTTAAAAATTTAAACACAGGTTGGCTCTTTGACTTGGCTTATTAATTTCTGGATATACAGACAAAATAAGATTTATTCAAATAAAAGCTCACCCATAAGTATTCATGGTAGCATTGTACACAAAAGTCACAGGTTTAGCAATCCAAATGTCCATTAAGGGACAGATAAACAATATTATCCTATAGTGGGATATTGTTCAGCTTAAACAAGAAATGAATATCGATATGGCTTGATTTTTAAACATTCTTCTAAGTCAGTAGTTCTCAACTTTCCTAACATTGTAACCCTTTAATACAGTTCCTCCTGGAGTGGTGACACCCAACCATAAAATTATTTTTCTTGCTACTTCATAGCTGCAATTTTCCTCCTGAACAGTGTTTATGTTCCTAAGTTCATCGGAAATATATTTTCCCATGATCAAGACTCATAGGTTGAAAACATTATTCTAAGTAAAAAAAAAAGCTCCAATGTATGATTCTATCATTTTAAATATCCAGACCCAGTCATTTCAGAGGCTGGTGGCTGTTAAGGGGCGGAGCTAATGGGGATTGACTACTTAAAGGGCCAGAGATTTCTTTTGGAAGCGATAAAGATGTTTCGAACAAGGTTTGTACAAAGGCACCAAACTGGACATTTTAAGACTAATTTTGTATTACATAATTTTTTTAAACCTCAATTAAAGAGATAAAGACAGGCCAGGGATATGGCTCAACTGGCAATGAAATCATTGACTATGCAAGCTTGGTGACCTGAGTTTGATTCTCAGAACCCATGCAAATGTGGGAAGAGCCAGTCAACTATATAGACTTGTCCTCTGACCTCATGATCTCACATGCCATAGCTCAGGCATGTGTGTGTATGCACTCACACATTGTACACACACACTCATTCTACACATACACACCTTGTATACACATACACATTGTAAACACATACACACTAATAGGTAAAAAATAAATTTAAACATACTTTTAAAAAAATAAAAGGGGGGATTCTGAGGATCAGAAAAAGTCAGAAATCTAACCCAGAGAGTTCCCTAAAACATTGTGAACCAGGATTTAGCTCTAAGTCTGCAGCATCCAGCCTCACAGAGGCCCACAATCAGGGACCAAGCCATGCAGCCCAGGCAGTATCTACCAAGCTGGCAGTGTATAAACTGTGACAATATGGATCTTACAAAAAAGTCACATGGTTTCATGTTGTCTGCTTGTTTGGAGCTCAAGGGCAATGTCAAGGAACTAGAAACCACAGTTTACAGAATCCCTTTGCATCTTCTCTGGCTCGCTCTCAAACCTTCCTTCCGATCTTGTCTTTAAGCCTCTCCTGTTTTCTCTGGAATGCAGTTAATTGACTTGGAAGGACCTGTCATCTCCGGTGAAGGATAACATGGTTACAAAGTAAATAGCTTTCTCAAAAGATCTGCAGAAGGCAGATGATGTGCAAATTCAGGGAAAGCTGTTGCGTGCCAAGGTCTGCTGGATCTGAAAGGTCCTGTCAAGTTTTGGGCTCACAGCTCAACATTTATATGGTAATTTATGTCACTTATTAACTGTGGTGTGTTTGTGGCAATCTAACTATGGCTGCCCTCTTGGCTTGTTTTGGGAATAGCCAGAAGAGACTGTTTTGTGACAAGATCTCAGCCTAGGACCTTCTTTTGCATATCTAGGGAAAGCCGGAGACCACAGCAAAGATTTGGGGTTCTTGTGCAAGAGATGTTGAGTCAAAGGCCTCTTCAAGGTAGTGGGAGCTGGTGGGATACAATGTTGAGCCAGTGGGAAGTCTGACCAATATTCGAGTAGGAATCTTAGCTTTGTTCCTGTATTCCAAAGGGAATATTCTATTTCAAGGAACCTGTTCTTTTTCACATAGGCTTGGATAGAAAATAAACCTACCTTCCAGGTTTTCCCCTCAGAGTGGGGACGCAGTTTAGGATGAGTGGGCTATGAATGTGCACTCAGCAGGAGGAGGCGGCTGCAGGGACCGTGGAAAAGAAGCAAAGGACTGTAGGTTCTCCCTCAGAACCAGATGGACTGGGCTTCTTAGCCTAGGTGAATCCTAAAAAGGAGACTGGACCTTGACTTTCCCTGGAAGAATCAAAGAGCACAGCTGATGAATAGTTGAGAAAAATACCCCTTTGGGCCCACTAAAAGTTGCATGATGATCCTGACTGGTGGCTGGGAAGGGGTGGTTTTACACCAGGGTGGTCACAGTGTGATAGGGCCTGCCCTAAGCAGTGTTAGAAGAGCCCAGGGGCTTAGGGAGATGGGATTAGTCACCTTGTGGGATCTCCTCACCTCTTTTACCTTTCTGAAAACTTATCTCTCTGGCTTGGACTTTTATAAAATCTAACTATGCCATGCCTCTGTCTACCTGGAGCTCCTGGGATTTCTTCAGTCACAGCCGCTGGCATCTGTCATGCAGAGGGGTTTCTAAGAAGGAAAAAAGATAATGATTTTTTTTCTTAAAAAAAGATTTAGAAAGTGGATGAGGTAATTATATTTTAATTTTAAAAGATCTGTTTTTTAATAAATTATGTGTTTTATATCTGTGATTGAGGAAATCTGTGCTTGAGAGTGCAGATCCTGTGGAGGCCAGAAGAAGATGTTGCGTTTTTATTGTTGGAATAGAACACCATGACCATAAACTGTTTGGGATGGAAAAGATTTATTTCATATTACACTTCCACATCACTGTTCATCACTGAAGGAATCAGGGCAGGAACCCAAGCAGGGCAGGAACCTGGAGAAAGGAACTGATACAGAGGTCATGGATGAATGCTACTTACTGTCTTGCTCCCCATGGCTTGCTCAATCTGTTTTCTTATAGAACCCAGGACTACCAGCCCAGGGATGGCACCACCCACCGCAGGCTGGGCCCTCCCCATCAATCGTGGATTAAGAAAATGCCTGTAGCCTGATCTTACGGAGACAATTTCTCAATTGAGGCTCCCTCCTCTCAGACAACTTTTTTATGTAAAGGTGACATTAAAAACCAGTCAGTAGAGATGCCCTGGAGCTGGAGTTACAGGGGATAATGAGTCACCTGATGTGGGTGCTGGGAACCAATCTTGAGCCCTCTGTAAGAGCAGGAAGCACTCATGCCCACTGAGTCAGCAGAGGAAGGAAGGCGGCCTTTCCTATGCCTTCCAAGAAGAATGGGCCCCAAATCTCAATCTAAGCATCAAGCTAGAAATGGATTTTCAATGTAGAAAATCCAGATAGAAATAGATTTTACACTTACATTTAGAACATAATAAGTAAAATATAAAACTTTTAGGAAAATAGGATAAAGTCCTGAGGACCCACTATTTGATACCCAAAGCATATTACAGAAAAGAGACATTTAGTGAATTTTACACCATTAAAAAAAAGAAAACTTTTGTTCTGAAAAACATCCCATGAAGAGAATGCAGGACAAAGTATATCCTAGGGAGAAGATGAACCCCTTCTGGGCAGCACCATTCCCTACATAAGCACACTGAATGATGTTCAGGGAGTTGAAAGCTAGCTGAGAGAGAGAAAGGAATCAAGTAAGCAATGAGGCATTTATTACCTTGTTGTGAATACTTATATTTCTGCCTTAACTTCCCCAAAATGATAGACTGTAATATGGAACTGAAAGCCAAATAAGCCCATTTCTCTACCTCACTTCATCCCACATTGCTTTCTGTCAGATTATTGTCACAGCAGCAGAAATGAAACTCAGGCATGAGGTGACCCGAATGTCATCTCACAGTCCATGTGTGGAACAGGGCTCCAGTTGTTCTGTAGATGGCTGAGTCCAGGGACAGGCAGAGAAGGGGCTGTGAAGCATGTTTCCCAAAAGATGAACCAGCGAAGCTTTGGGTGTGCTGAAGCCTTTGACATGGAGCATCTGAGAGCATCACCCTTGCCACCTGGGATGGTGGGAAGCTGTCCAGCTCATGATGCTCTCAAAGCAGACCGGGGCAGGCCAAGAGCCAGGAGGCCTAAGGTCCTTGCAGCCTGTGTTTGGATGTTCCACTTGGCTTGGCTTTCTCTCTAAGACTGGAGATCACAGGGGAACCTGTCACACTTCCCTGTTCTTGTCTTCAGACCCACTACAGGACAAGGACAGGAAACATGGCCAGCATGGCTGAGAGATGTCAGGACCATCATTTCATTGTAACCCATTTGCTTCATGTGTATTTTATGGGACTCAATGATTAGACAAAAAGTCATAAGCTAACATTGGCTCTTTCTTCTAAGAACCCCTTTGCCACACATTTTGGAATTGGAATCAGTTGTCTGATTTATGGAGATCCTATCCACTGGGAATGCAGAGCCATGTGCCAGAGCGGTGAGGCCTCATGTATCCTGAGGACAGCCTGAGTGGAGACTGTCCAAGCTGCATCTGTTTTTCAAATCAGGAAAGACACACAAAGGAAGCTATTGTGTCCCATGGCTCCCGACGGCCAAGGCAGGACTGGGGTGTTTGAGCATTAATGTGCAATGGGTGGAACTTTCCTTCTCGAGAGAAACCTTTGTCTTCTTGAAAAAGACTTTAACAATGGATTCAGAAGTCCATGACTATTGAGAGGGAAGAGAAGTATGAGTGACCAGTTACCTCACACGCTCCTAGAAAGTATGTATATGCTGGTGTGCTCACCTGCAAGGCACATGTGGAGGTCAGAGGTCAACACTGAGATGTTCTTCCTCACCGGCCCTCCCTTGGTTTTTTGAGACAGAGTCTCCCTCTGGACCTTAAGTTTGCTGTTTTTGTTGGACTGCTTGGTGGTGGATTGGCCACTGCACAGAAGGGCTGGACTCATATCATCTTCCCACTCCCCATGGCAGAGACACAGTAGAACCACAGGAAGAGCTGGCTCTGCTGAGGCAGGGTTTTAAGAAATACCCTTTTTATTTATACTAGTTAGATATTTGTAGGCTGTGAGGCTAGCTTAGAGTACTTGGTGAGCTATCAATTTGACATAGTCGGGCAATATGGGAGGAAAACCTCAGTGGAGGACGTATCTAGGTCAGGTTGGCTTGTGGGCATGTGCACAACTGTGTCTGTGTGTGTGTGAGGGGTTGTCCTGAATATTAATTGATTTAGGAGGTCCCTGCCCACCATGGGCAGTACCACCCTTAGGTGGGAGGTGGCCCTAAACTATATAAGAAAGCTAGCTGGGCCTAGCTTGTCTCATCCAGCAAGCAGCATCTCCCATGGTTCCTGCTGTATGTATTTCTTTGCTTATGATGTGAGTTCCTTGGTCATAGGTGATGCTGTATGGAAGTTTCTGCTTGAGTTTTTGCCCTCACAACCCTTGTTAATGGACTGTGCTCTAAAAGTGTAAGCCAAATACACCCTTGCCACCTCTAAGTTACCTTTGGTTAGTGTTTGATTAGAGGAAGAAAAACAAGCCAGAATAGCAATCTCTTCCCCTAACACCCCCCCATCTTACATCAATGGCACATTTGATTCAAAGAATGGGCTGACATGGACCATTATGTTGAACTGAAATCAGAGTTCATTCCAACGGTCTCAGATTCTCCTAATACTCACCTCAGGACCCCACTCACAACACCACATTAAATTTAATCCACACACTTTCTTGGCTTCTCATGGTTGGGTCAGCTTCTGGATGTTTAGAGCTGTAGGGCTTGGGAGGGGAAGACCACAGGGTAAATAAACATCCTCCTCCTTATCATGTCATCTTACAGCACAACCGCCATGACTTGTCACATTGATTTGTTTAAGGTAGTATGTTCTGGTACCTACATCATATGTTCATCGTGTTATTTCCTTCCATGTTGGATTCTTTGGAAAGAAATCACTGAATACAGTCCATATTTAGGAAGTAGAGAGCCATGCTCCATCCTGTAAAAACTTTAGAATTCTGCACAAGAGGGCAGGCGAGATGGCTCAGTAGGTAAAGGAGCTTGCCACCAAGCCTCATGACCAGAGTTCAAGCCCCAAAGTCTACATGATAGAGAGAGAACTGAAAGTTGTTCTTTAATCTCCATATACATGTGTGTCAGATGCAACACACACACACATACACATACACACATATACACACATACACACACAGACATACACACACACACACACTACATACACACGCACAGACACACACACACACAATGTAATTTTAAAAATTTAAAATAATTCTTCTTGAGAAATTTGTCTATTTACTGAGATCAGTATGGGTTGCTGATATTTGTCATACACCCGAGATGATTCTCTAATGCTGATATTTATCATACACCCGAGATGATGCTCTAATGCTGATGTTTAACATACACCCGAGATGATGCTCTAATGCTATTGTTAAATGTTTGTTGCTTAAATTGTCACAGCCTTGGCAATCAGAAGCTCTTCCATTCCTTGTGGTGTCTCTCTTACACAACTCTGTCAAAGCAGGCTTTGGTTATGTTTAAACTCAAACACACCGCCTCACAGCTGTGGAACAAGATGCCCAAGGTCCTGCTCATGCAGTTCTTGTCCTGTTCCTAGGAACACTTGCTTCTCCAGGAAGCTCCAGTTCCCTTACTGGAGAACATGATTGAAAGGCATAATCTGGGAACTTCCCTAGCACCGGGTTCCTCCCTAACCCCATGATGTCACTCTCTATCAAGATCTCTCTTTCATTGCTCTCCCACTGCCCCTGTTCCACCTCAACCACCCCGTTCCCTCATGTTCTCATCCTCATCCCCTCCCCTTCACTGCCCCCCTCCCAGGGGCAATCCATGCATCCCTCTTAGGGTTTCCCCTGCTAACTAGCTTCTCTGGGGCTGTGGGCTGTAGTGTGGTTATCCTTTGCTTTACATCTAGTATCTACTTATGAGTGAGTACACACCATGTTTGTCTTTGAATCTGCGTTACCACACCCAGGATGATATTTTCTAGTTCCACCCATTTGCCTGCAAATTTTATGATGTCATTGTTTTTTTACTGCTGAGTAATACTCCATCATGTGTACATACCACATTTTCTTTACCCATTCCTTTGGTTGAGGGGCATCTAGGTTGTTTCCAGGCTATTATGAATAATGCTTCTATGAAATAGTTGAGCAAGTGTCCTTGTGGTATGACTGAGCATCTTTTGGGTATATACCCAAAAGTGGTATTATTAGGTCTTGTGATAGATTGGTTCCCAACTTTCTGAGAAGTTGATATACTGATTTCCAAAGTAGCTGTGTGTACAAGTTGGCAGTCTACTAGCAATAGTGGAGAGAGTGCCTGAGCTTGCCTACCTTGATAACCAGATTGACGAATACCCCAACTGTTAGCATAGATCCTTCATCCAGTAACTGTTGGAAGCAGATGCTACAGAGATCCACAGCCAAGCATCAGGCCGAGCTCCAGGGGTCCAGTCAGAGAGAAGGAAGAGGGATTCTATGTGTAAGGGGTGGGATAGGGGCATCAAGATCATAATGGGGAAATCTACAGACCAATGAACCAAGCTAGTGGGAACTCCCAAACTTTAGACTGACAACTGTGGAGCCTGCATGGAACCAGACTAGAGTCTATATGCAGGAGACAGTTGTGTAGCTTGGTCTGATCGAGGGACCCTGGCAGTGGGATCAGGATCTACCCTTGGTGCATGGCTTTTGGAGCCCATTACCTATGGTGGGACACCTTGCTTAGGCTTGGTGCAGGGAGGAGGGGCTTAGTCCTGCCTCAACTGAATATACCAGGCTTTGTTGACTCCCCATGGGATGCTTTGCCCTTTTGGAGGAGGGGCTGGGAGTGGGTGTGCAGGTGAGGGAAGAAGGCTGGGGGAAGTGGGAGGGGGGATGAGAGGAGGATCTGTGGTTGACATGCAAAATAAATAAAAAACATTCTTAAAATAAAAATAGGCAGAATCTGAGAATAGGGTGCACATTGTTATTTGGTGATTGTTGCATCCAGGTCCCCTCAATGGACAGGTGAGGTGGTGAGTGTGTGTGTGTGTGTGTGTATTTCCATAGATCATTCTGGAGTTCTTTCTTTCATTGTCTATAACCATCCATTCACACAATGAGAGATGTAGCTCTTATCACTTACCATTCACTTTTGTGAATTAATAATATATAATATATATTATGTTATATTTAATATTTATATTATTTTATATAAATTATATAATACATTATTATATTTCTATTATAATGTGTATGTCTTATGGGGTATGTGAATGTGAGTGCAGTGCTCACAGAGGCCAGAGGCATCAGATTCCCCAGGACAGATGGTTGTGAGCCTCCTGATGTGAATGGGACTCTGGTCCTCTGGTGCTCTCAACTGCCAAGCCATCTCAGTTCCATTGCATATAAATAAGTTTTCAAAGTTGTTTTTTCCTCTGCTTCTTGGTCACCCTAATGCTGGTCACTCTGTTTTGTACCTTCTCTGTCATGCTGGATTAAAACCTCAAAAGTCGTGACCCCAAAGTAATCATTTCCTTCTTGGAATTGTTGTTCTCAAGTATTTGCCATAGCAACAGGAAGTTTGGTTGACACCTGTGCATCTGTGGATAATGACTTCATCAGCAAAGAACACTGTTAGTTGGGATTGTGTGAACTTCTGTTGATAGCATGAGATTCCACTCATCTCCAAGGGGTTAACACTTGGCTTCCTACAGCATGCATTTCATCCTGCTTATCTCCTGAGAGATTTTACTATCACTTAAACATACCTGGGTAAGGGCTGGGGAGATGCTCACACCAGGGTAAGGGCCGAGGAGATGCTCCGTTGGCAGAGTGCTTGTGTTGTGAGCATGAAGACCTATACTTATTTAGGAAAAATGTGTAAAAGTTGTAGCTACTGTTTTCAAGGACTTCCAGATACATTAGACTTTGCTTTGAGAAGGATTATTTGTATAATTCTAATAAATATTATTGGTATCCTTGAAAATGTTGATGGTGCCTGGGGAGTAAGGCCTCAGCCATGGATGTCCTTTGGTCTCTGTTTGCATGTGCAATGTTAGTGTAGACTACAAACACAAACACCACACACACAGAGATGCACCTGTACATGGACAAACACACACAAATACCACACATACCATGTGCACAAGCCACATGCATCACACATACAAAGACAAGAAAATTGAATATCAGAGAAAGTCTCAGACTTGAAGTAGCCCTTTTGTTTCCAATTATCAGTTCTTTTGATCATGAGAGACTGTATCGACTGTCAAGGTTTGTGCTCACAATGTCTTTGGGGTGCTGGATTGTTTTTCTCTCCACAATCCCATGATTAGAAGAGAAGTTCCTAAGTGGAATCAGACAGTTGGATAGAAAAAGGAAGACAAACATGGGCTACTGATAACATCCTGTATCATCTCACCTCATGCAAGCATCCTTTTGCCCACACTTCCAGTTGAAAAGACCTCTCCTGTCTCCTAACAAGATGTATATAACATCTCTCTCCTATGAGAGCCCAGATACAACCCACACAGTCGCCACATGCAGATGCCAGCCCAAGACCTCTGAGTGTCTGTCTTAGAGATTTGAATATGGCTGTTCGTGATTACTCAAGTTTTTACCCAGAAGTACAATGTCTGGTAAAGAAGACAAGAGAAAAGAAAGGAAAAGAAAGAAAAGACAGGGTAGTGACTAACCAGTGGTATTAATCTTTAATGAAAGAGAGATGTGGGAGGCCATCTCGGCAAGCATCTGTACTTTCATACTTCTCTTTGTACTGTGCCGAATAGACATTCAGCTACTTCCTTGTGTGTTAATGTGGAAAGAAAGTGAAGCAGAAAAGGCTACAGATCCCTGTTTCCCAGGGACACTGGTTTCTACCTCATCACTATGTAATACATGCTCATATTTGTCTTCATCAAGGGTTCGCCTCTCAGTACTAACTGAAAGTCAAATGTGCGTCCTTTATATTCTGACAGTTTCATTTAGGAGTGATTTCATATCTGTCTAGAATTTGATGTGCATTCTTCCACTCCGCTTTTCTTAACTCAATTTCAAAGCATTGGAATTAAATTGTTTCAGACTGTTTGCTTTGAAAACCTTTGGGAGATGTTAAAGGGATGCAATAAAATCCTATGAATTCTTTGAGAGTGCCAGCAAAGGCAGAAAAGTGCTGTTTTCAGAATACAGCCATGACTGATAGGATAAGACCAGGGTTGATGGCAATAGTGACCAGCTGTGGGGATCTACTGTCCGCATGGTCAGCTGATGCCTCTCAGCCTGTCACAGAAGAGGATGAAAGAGTCTTGAAGGTAAGGTTGTCAGACTTGGTAACAGGCACTGTTACCCACTGAACCATCGCACTGGCCCAGGAGTAGATTTTGAAAAAGCAATACTCCCATAGATAAAGAGCTAGTAACAATGGTAAAGTTTTCAAGTTAGAAAGGAGATAAGTAATTTCAGATGTCTATTCATCTGTAGCCAAGCTGAAGAAACAAAGAAGAACCATGGAAAAGAGAATGAGATGTTCATAATTACAGCTGAAGATATCACCAGCTCCTGTCTCCATAACTGATAGAGAAAAATCAGTAAGTATAGAGGAACCTGAACAATATATCAGCACTGTGATATCACGGATGTTTATGGTCCATGCCTATGACAGCAGAATACTCATTCCTTTTATTGGTAGATGGAATATTCATTAAGATACATTATATTCTGAAGCATGAAATGAGTCACAGGAGCGAAAAGAAATGAAATCATGTGAAAGGTGTTCTCTGAAGATAATGGAATTAAATTATGAATCCCTGACAGCATCTCCTGGGGGATGGGCTGAGGCACAGGAGAGGAGATGTGGCCTGAGGCTTAACCTGTGGGGAATTCTAGTGTGGTGATTACAGGCGAATTCTCAAGGCAGTCACAGAGGAGAGATCAAAGATGAGTTATGAGAAGCAGAGAAGAGTAACCACAGGGCAAGAGACAGTGACTCCCAAGAAATAACCTGTGGATGTAGAAATGGCTAATGACATTGGAACTGAATCAAAGCCTTTGGGTCTGGAGACTCTGAGATTACCCATGACCCCAGAAAGAGCCACTGATGGGAAATGAGGAAGTAAATATACCAAGTATCTCTTCCTCTTTCAGGCAAACCTCCTTCCCTCTTGGGAAAGCCGAGAACACAGTGACTGGGGGAAAGCCAGGGTCAGAGGTGAAGATTTTTCCCTCTCTCCTTTTCTTCAGTTAATTTGTAACTAAAAAAAAAATTACAGTAAATTGCCTGAATCTCAACCACCGAGAGAGACCACCGGAGACAGAGATGTCCGAAATGCAACAGCAAGATTTATTGTCAGCCTGATACAAGCCTAGGCAGGGAGCTTGTTCTCCGCACCGCACTGCACCCCATGAGTGCAGTGCAGGGAAGAGCTGAGCACCCCAAGTTCCATAAACTTTTTATAGGCAAAGACCAAGAGACAGGGTTACTTGGGGGTCAAGGCTGCAGGTGTGCTCTCGATGAACTCATGCTTAGGGACCTTTTTACAGCCTACCATTCCTGGACCCCACCTGGGTGGTATGGCTAGCAGGTTTTTACTGTCTGAGGGGTGGACCATCCAGGTGTCCTTAGATAGGCTTAGCTCATTCTTTCTTAGAACTGGGGCAGCACCTGCCAGGAATGTGAACCTGAACTCTATTTTAGTACAAAATGGCTACTAGAATACAAAATGGGGTTTCTTGAACTAAGTTTACTCTCTTCAAGTTAATTAGTTGTTTTTAATGATAAAGACAACTTAGACATGTTTGTAGACTGAAGCTTAAGAAAAAAGACAGCTGAAGAGAGAGGAGAGCAGTTGCTGATTAGAACCAGGTTGCTAGGAGAGAGAGGTATTAGAGGAATGTGTTATGACTACGGGTGGATCATGTATCCCAAAGGCAGACATAGAAGGTGGCTGTGTGTCTGTGAATGCAAATATAAACTGTAGGTGGCAGTTACAATTTAATATGGAATGATGTCTCCCCAAAGGAGTTAAGAGCATTGTTCTAGCCAAGCCTGTGGGACCAAGCAGCTATATTCTCTGAAACAGTGAGCACAAATACATTTGCTCCTGTGAGCTGTTCTCTTAGGCTTCTTGTTCATGGCTACAGAAAATGCAACAAATGCAGCCAGAACCGAAACCATTCATACAGAGCATCTCTGTGAGAGTTCACATTTTAACTTTTGTGTAACAACTCTCAAAGTATGTCCTCCCTCAAACCTGGCTTTTGAGCTATAGACTCAAGTTCTAAGCATCTCACGGTGATGGCCACTTAGACACGCTCTCCATTTGTGTTTATCATTCCTGAGAACAAATGAATTCTCCTTTCAGCCAGTCTCCTTCCCATTCCTCGAATCTTTCATTAGTTTTTTCTTAGCTTAGGCAACTTAGGCAGCCTGATAGTCATGTGTTCTAATCTTGGGTCGGATGAAGAGGTGGGCTTCCCTTCCCTCCTCGTCAACAGCTGCAGAATATGGGCTAGGCTGGTGATATGTATGAGGCTGAATATAAATCACAGAAAATGTGTTTTTTAATTTTAAAAAATACGTCTATAAATGTTTGCCTACATAAATCTATACTTATTGTATGTGTACCCAGTGCCTTTGAAGGCTAGAAGAGGCCATCGGATCCCCTGCAACTAGAGTTGCTGACGTTGTGAGCCACCATGTGTGTGTTGGGAATAGAACCTGGAGCCTCTGGTTTTGAGATGATGGGACAGATCAAAGAGACACAGATTATCCCAGAGTGTCACCAACTCACCGAAGTAAGACTGGTGAATTACTTTAGCAGAAAAAACAATAGAAATGAAATTCTGTGATTGGAGAAGACTGGTCTGGTGCTTGAAGAAACTGGGAGACATTGGATGCAAACCTCTCCCATGGTGCTCCTTGGATAACAAGAGCATGAGCTTCAAACAAGCCATTAAAGCTAAGACTAAGGACTGAGCTGCATGTGCAGAGATGTGCCCACACTCCCAGCACCCCCAGAGGCTGAGGCAGGAGGATCACAAGTGTGAGGATAGAATGAGCTGCAAAAGCAGACTCTGCTTCAAGAAGAAATTAAAAGTAGCAACCCGTTCCAGAGCCCCCTCCCCTCCACTGTTGGCTCCAGCATTCTTCCGCACTCCTGACTTGAAATGTGGACTTTGCCAAATGGGGCCTTCCCCTCTCACCCGTATGCCACCATGATGCATCTCTGAGTGTGAGATGTTGTTCCCTGACATCTCTCCACTATAAACCAGGCATCTCCTGTTTCCTTCCCCTCTGTCTATATTCTTCACACTTTCTGATTCTAGTTAGTTAAAAAATGTAAAAAACAAAACCCTAGATTTTCTCTTTCTTTTCTTTCTCTTGGCAGAGGAGACCTGGCTGGAGGCCAGCAGTAGTAATGTGCATAAAAATGAAAAAAAAAAAAATGAAGAAAACCACTGATCCAACACTGGAAAATAACTTCTCTAAAATTTGAGGTTGCTATCCAGGGCCAACTTGGCACTTGCTGTTTATTTTCTCTGAGCAGACATGGTGGCTACAAGCTGCTGGCTTCCCAAAGATTTTTACAAATGCATCACAGCCAGACCTCAGGCCCCTTCAGAGCAGGTTTAATTAGGATAAATGATGCTAATGTGTTGGCCTGGAGACTGCTAGCCATGCACCCTTCCTCCAGTCCAGTCGTGAGGTTGATAATCAGCTGCCCTGAGCCCTGACTCCTTTGTTCTTGTAGCTGACTTAGACCTTCACATGCGCTGGCTTGTACAAGCCCTTAGGAATGTGTTTTCTGGCTTAGTTTCTCTCCCCACCTGGGATCACCTGTGGTTTCGAGACCAGAGTAACGATGTATGTCCAGCTTACAGGCTGGCCTGCATTGCATCCCTGTGCTGGCTAAGAACAAACCCTCCATTTATGGTAGATAGATAGAGCTGCTTTTTAATACAGAGGAGTCTAGAATATGAGATCGTGCCGAATGTCAGTGCAGATGTGTGTCTGTGTTCATTCTGGCACTGAGTGATCACTACGGTGTCTGTTACAAGAGCTGAGCTACCAGACACATGAGCTGTGATTCATGTCTGCTTTGCTGAGAGAGTCACACACACCCCCAACTCCTCACATATCAATATAGAAACTGATTGGCATATTTGTTCATGGTGATGGATTGTTCTGGGTTCTAATATGAAAGAACACGTACTATCCAGAAGCTTTGACAGGAGGGTGAGTGGCAAGTGCTTGTTTCTGAGGTCCACAGGAGGTGGACAGGTTGGTAAACAGCTGTCTACCTGGGCAAATCAGCTAATCCCAGAGACAGAGAGTAAGGATGGTGATATGAAAGATCACCAAGAAACCTTCAGGAGAAAGCTACGGACTTTAATCGAAGGTCCAGGTGAACCAAGGGGAGACACAGCCTGGCTGAGATTGTGGAGGAGAGGTAGGTAGAGGACAGTTTCCAGGTCATATAGCTAGTCATGCGCTGCTTCCGGGTATTTGTCTGAGACATCAGAAAACTGAGACAAAAGAAAGACACCAGCCTAGGTTCCCTATAGGACAGTTCTTGGGAATTTGAAAGGGACATTTCTGTTAGTCAACACTCTGTGGGTGTGCACATGAGGAACTCTCCGATGTCTCGGACTGTCACTGTCCCAGAGTTATCTAAGAAGACAGAACACTTGTGGCAGCTTAAAGATCAGGACTTCAGGAAGGACAATGTTGACAGATGACAGCATGACCCCTTCACTGCAAGACTGCCTCCTCTGTGGGTGGCACTGTGCTCTGGAAGAATTTGAGATGAGCTGGTGGGGGAGGTTAGAGACAGGGCCAGGAAGCTCTGCTGACTATAGACCCAATACCTAGAACCTTAGAGAGCAAAGCACCCCTGAGACCTGAGTTTTAAGTAGCTTCTAGAAGGTTCTTCATGTTTGCACAACTAGATCCTTTGTTCTGAGGGCACTAACCCTCTTCTCTGTCAATCTCATCTCTCTAACCAAGGCAATAATATTTTGCTAAAGCTCAGAGCCAAGTTTAGAAGTAAAGGTAGATAAATTCCTGGCTTTGGTTCCTGGCTTTTCTGCTCTTTGCTTCATTCAGGGTATGAGCAGAGCCTGCCAGGGCCTTGCTAATTGTCTCCAAATAAAAAGATTGATTGAAAAGAGATCTTAGACTCCCAGGGGCATAACACCCTTCATTTCACAATGAAGAATTATTTTGTGGTATTTATTTTACGATTCCTGACCCTTGTTCTAAATCTTGCTGGTGTGTTTTCATTTAAAATGTATTAACTGAAACTTGGCATGGTGACTTGGCTCCATTAACTCTTCTACAACTTAATCCGGATTTTATTATACTGGGACCTGAGTATCCAGACTTTAATATGGGAAGAAGCTTGGGGATAAATTGAGAGATTGTGATACTCGCTATGCAGTTAACTCTTTGGTTTGCGCATGACAACTAGCAGCGGCAGTGTTATGGTGGATTTGAATGTTGAGAAAGTGCTGTTAGCTTTTCTACAGTGAGGGCTTGCTGCACCTCTGGGTGATTGGAAGAATTATTTGTGTGTCTGGGATTGTTTGGGGTATGCCTTGCAGATGTGGGCCTCACAGAAACCACGGAGGATGCTGTCTCTACTCTCCTATGAGCCTCTAAGCATTTTTCAGACAGTTCCATTCAGATCCCTCATGGCGCAGAAACCTTAGCACTTCCAGTGTGTGGCTGCCTCTGTGCTGTATCCACCTTTGAGAAGCAGCCACCGTCTATCCAGTGGCTGAATAGCCTCTGAGCTCTGTGACAGTCTCTTAGCTCTTCCTCCACAGCGTGTTCACAGTGTGTCCAGTCCCCTCCACCTTCGCTGCTGCAGCCCACAGCTGGCGTCAGTGACTCTCACTCGGAGCCTTGTTAGCCTCTTGCCTATTTTATCATCCATGCTTGTGACTGAATCTATCTCTAGCTTCCTTTTTATAGCCAGCATGATCTACAGGAAGAACCAATTCATCTTACAACCCTGCCTCAAGCCCCTGAAGTGCCCCCACTACAGTTGGCTTAGACCTGAGTCATCTCTCCTCCCCACAGACTCTGATCCAGCCTCTTCTCACACCCCCATGCCCAGCCAGGCTCTACCAGCCTTTACCCAGAATGGTCCCTGGCTGGTTCATCTTCCCTCAGGGGTCCTTTTAGGACTCCTCCTCTGTGCAAAGTACCTCACCTCTTACCTTCCCTGCACTCCATGTTTTGTTTCTAACCTCTGTCTTTATCAGGCTTCACTTGTGCTCAGTTGATTATTGAGGGCTCTTTACATCAGAGGCTCATGCTAAAAGGAGTCAAACAGGTCAGGTTTTAGATTACATCCCTCTGATTTTCATAAGAAATGTCAATTTGTGCCTTAGACTAAACACATGTTGAAGACTTTGCTCCTAGTGTGGTGGCGTTTGGAGATGGGGCTTTGGGCAGGAGGTTAATTCACCAGGGTGATTAAGATTGATGCCTTATAAAAAAGATTGTAGAACATTCATTTTCCTCCCCTTAATAAGGACCCAAGAAGGAGTCAGCCATTCAGAACCCAGAATAGGGTCCTCAGGGCAGATCTGCCAGTCAAAGACAAGTTCATCCCACCAAATGGTCCTTTTCACAGTGAGAGAGATCTGGTAGCAGTCGTACGCAAAGTCAGCCTGTCTTTAAGTCATGTGATCCTGTTATATCTTAAGTGATTTTGTAAATTGCCCAAATGGAAGAATGTCTAGGGCATGCCTCTGTGTGTACATGCAAGCAGACAAACAAATTGGAATTTATTGAGAATAAATGTATAGAAGTGCAGAAATTAAGGCCAGAAATTACATTTTTTTAAATAATGTAATCTATACTTGTACTCACAATGAGAGAATGGGTGCCATTTCCCACTCAAACAAAAAATGGAGCTAAGTAAGGAGCCCAAGAGCCCACAGATAGGAGGGTACCTGTGAAATGCAGAAGCCGCTATCTATGGGACTCACCTTCTCCTTGCGTTTCCGGTGCATCTGTTGTGTGCTTTTTCTGAGCGAGTGAACGAGGTGTTTCTGTCCCCAACTGTGTCTCTCCCTTAGCCATTGCTAATGCATTTCCCCAAAGGGAGCCGACCTGCTTGCTGCTCCTCTAACTGGGGGCTCTGCCCACTGCCTCCTTTTCCTGGGAGTTCCAATGGGTGTGTTCATGAATGGCACAGATGGAGTGATGAATTAACTCCTGCTACAGATGCTGCCATTGATATTCTTGGACCTGAATGGCTTCCAAGCCAGAAATAATCCTCAAACTTGCAACACAGGGAAGTCAGACACAATTTTAGTGTTCCTGTCAGGTGGCTGGATGCAGTTCAAAGCTCACTGGAAAAATTAATGTGAAATGCATAATGACTTACTCAGGTGGCTTGGTATGAACTGTCCCCAAACTGGGCACGTTGTTGATTGGCTGGGAGTTTTCTACTAAGGGGGCAGAAGGTTGCTCTGGAATTTGAAACACAATTTCTCTATAAAAGTTGTTTATTTAATAAATACTTATTTCAGATAAGCTAGGGGACATAGGCCAAAGAAATGAGATCTTATTCTTAAATACACAGGTATGAGCAATAGAGAGCAGCATATGGTACAGAGACTTGGATTCATCATGGTGTGTCCAAAATTGTCACCCTGAGGAGGCAAGATGTTCCCCACTTTTGGGGTCTGGGTTGTGTCTCTGTCAAAGTCACATACTGAAGTCCTGTTGCTAGAAACTCCTAGTTTTGGACAGAGACTTTTTAGCAGGGATATAAATAAGGTCACAGGCGTGGACCCTGATGAAATGACTGAGGTCCTTGGGAGGGGAGACAAAGGGAGGAAGAGACACAGGAAGATGTGCAGAGCCTCGGGAAAGCAAACAAATGAGCGAACAACTCAGCCCTGCCCACCTCTTGATCTCAGAGACTGCACTCTCCAGAGCAGTGGGGGACATACTTCTCATTGCTGAAGCCACCTAAACGGTGGTGTTTTGTTACGGCAACCCTCCAGGCTGCCATGCTGAGCACACAGGAGCCTTTCCCCCCACCTCACTTTCTCCTGCTTTATTTTCATTTTTTATTATAGCATATGCTTCCATTCGAAATCATTTCCGGGTTTTGTATTCCATTTGTCCCCATGAGGGTAGGGCTGTCACCTAGCCTCTTTTCTGAAGGAATTTAGTACACATCAGCTGCTCAGAAGGATGTTGGAAGCAAAGGACTGTGGGAGTGTGAGGGGGGAATTGCAGGAGCCTTCTAACTGGGGCAGAGAAGAGAAGGGGTCACACCCCAGCCGCGGGAGTGTCCAGGCAAGAGGGAAATGTTTGTCCAGGAACAAACAGAAGCAAGCACACTCATTTGTTTACCTTCATATCTTGCTCAGTTGCTCAAAGGATCTTATCAATTTTCCAGAAACTTGGTAAATTTGCCTTATTTTTTTTTTTATTTTAGCTGAAGCCTTTTCACAGACGGTCCCAGTCTTCCTCGTTGACCTGAAACCCACCACACACATTCCCCATTTGAAGTTACTGTCACATGTGTACATTTATCTGTTTATTCTCAGAAAGTCTATCTTCAAAACTGCACAGAATACATCTCTTTCCTGTATAGAGCAGCCACTTAGGCATCTTATTATAGTCATGAAAAATAGATCAGTGTAGTTTCCACTTGGGGTCTCTTTGTTGGGCTCTGTGTTAGTGGGAAAGATTGGAGGAACATCAGTGCAGCCTACTCATGTGACATATAAACATCTGCAGGAAATGGGAGAGGATGGTAGAACTAAGGGTGTGTGTGTGTGTGTGTGTGTGTGTGTGTGTGTGTGTGTATGCTGGAAGAATCAAAGAGAAGCCTTACCAGGATGCTATCCTTGGCCTGGAGAGGAGACTTCCCCTCTAAGAAGTACAGTATTCAAAAATGAACAAACCGTTTGTCAATTGAGTTATGGATTGGATTTTAGTGGCAAGATGGATTATTGTACTGGAGTCGAGGGTCAGAGCTGACTTGCAAGATCTGATTGTTGACAGTTTAGGAATTTCATGAGCTATTAAAAATGTTGTAAAAACCGCATTTTGTAAGCTTACAGCTAAATAAGTTTTGTTTAAAAGTGAAGATAATAAATATTTAAAGCTCTTCGTTTTTGTGCTGTGTTATTTCCGTCTATATCTATGGCACAGATGTTACTCACCAGTGCATTTTTGTGTATCTCTCCTTCTCTGTTCAACTATGTCGTCTTGGTAGCTTGAGCTCAGCAGCCCCAGAAGTATTTACACCAGGGCAATTGGCTTTCTCCCCAGAGGGTTGGGGTGAGGCCTTTACCAGTAGTCCACTGTCTGAGGAGATGGAATATCCGTTGTATGTGTATTAAGATTGGGGGTGATGGAGGAAGGAAGTGTTGGGGATGGAGACAGAGAGAACATGATAAAGCAAAACCTCAAGGAGATGATGGTTTGGGATCCACAGCCCCAAACAGAGGGAAAACCTACAGACACAGAAGAGCAGTGTTCACACCTCTAACATATTGAGAGCCTTCCGGTTATATGTTCAGACTCATTAGTCCTTCTGGTTTAACAAAAAGACTGCAATCTCTTCTGAAAATTTGCTTTTTAGTGACAGTTTCATGGCAATGTGACAATGGGACAGGCCACCTGTGTGTTCTGCTTATACTGACCCTCTTCCATATCAAGTGTCTTGTTAGATGCCTACTCTCTGAGGCAGTTCTGAGTTGGGAGGGTCAATTTCCTCAGCATGGACAAGGGGGACATAAGATCTGGAAATTCAATTCAAGTTTTATCAAATTAGGTTAGATTAAGGGGCCTCCCCCTCCCTTACAACACATACCTTCTCAGGTGTGTGTGTGTGTTGCCTACAGTTGAGTAGTGAGGGTTAACAGGGGTAATAGAGGTCCAAGGAGCCCACGAGGAAGGCAACAGAACACACATTCTGACCTTTGACCTCCCTATGTCCTACTCAGTGGGTCTTGTAGGATCCCTCCCAGATCCTAACCGCCTCCTAATCGTCATTCCTAGGGACCACTAGATAGTTCATTACATTAGAGAGGACACTCCCCTAAACCACTTCCTTAAGTTGGGCTCTTGGGCCATTCCCAGTGTTCTTTTTAATACATGGCAGGCTTGAGACATCTTTTTGCAAATATGTTTTTGTTTCCTTGGAGTTATTCCTCAGGACATTCCCCCCCCCAGGACTAACTGGGTCAAAGAGGAGAATGGGTTCGATGTCTTGTCACACACTGCACAATGGCTCTGAGCTCTGTTTTCTGTTTTGCTTTTTTTCCCATTTGCAATGTCACCAGCAAAATTTAATCTGTTTCCTCACAGTCCTGCCAACAATTTTGTCATTTTTATTTGTTTTTTTTTTCCCTACTGTTTCTAAATTGCAAAACAATCCACGTAGCTGAAAAGGTAGAATTAGAAAGAAAAGGGGAAAGAAGAAAGGAAGGAAGGCATAAAAGATTGAGTGTGATGCAGGGTGGTTTTAATAAAGAGTGTGAAGAATGAAGAAAGCCTTTATCATTCAGGTGACAGAGAAGGGCAGGGCATAGATCTTTAAGGGTTAGAAACAAAATAAATCTATAATACACCTAAGAGCAAACTAAAAATTGATGGAATGCCTTGTTAAAAAAAAAAAAGCAAGAATAGAAAGTTTTTTTTTCAGCAAAAAAAAAAAAATGCAAAAAGAATTGTTGGAATTACTAAAATTTGGAAATAAACTGTAGTGTAAGCTCTGTTTTTGTGTCTGGGAAATATGTTAAGTCAAATGCAACGAGTGTGGGGTATTGTCTTTCTACTTGGCTCGATTTCTGTTTCCTCTGAGTAAACATAACCCAGAGCAAAGGCAAGCATGGCTGAACTGACTTCTGTAGCTTAAGGAATGCTCAGTACTCAGTACAACCAGAGAAGGCAGCGTGTGGGTATTCCTAGTGTTCGTGATAGAGGTGTACATATGCAGCACATCCTTCTAGGAAGACAGTTGCATTTTACCTTTGTTATTTGGGGACATTTTAAAAAGATTTCCTCTAAGGTTGGTGGATGGCCCAGTGGTAAAGGCATGTTCAGCCAACCATGACCACCCAAAGACTAACATGGTCAAAGAATCTGTCCTCTGACCTGCACATACATGTTGTGGCCTACATGTAAACATTTGTGTGTACACCCACATACCCATTAAAATCGAATAAGTGACATTTTCCTCTCTAAAATGTCAAATTAGTATGTTTAGGTACCACAGAGGATCCCCTCAAAGGAAATGCTTGGACAGGGCCCCTGGATTATCTCACAAACCCCAATCACATCTTGCCTCTTGGTTGCTTTCGCTGCATTTGCATCTGGCTGCTTAGACTTTGGGATTTTAAGTCATCATTGACTATCTGGAATGGCCCATTATTTCTAGTTCTTGGTTCAGAGCACTGAGGTTTCCTAGTGCATATTTATGCTGACTGACAGTGTGCTTCTTTTTGACACAGACACCCTCTTGTACATGAGCAAAGTCTGGCGTCATTCGGAGGTACATACCAGGTAAGCAGGCCCAGAGCATAGTCCTAACCTGAAATAAATTAATTTTTCCCTATGTTAGCCCATTCACCTTTATTACCTCTTCTCTTTTGGAAATAGTATAATCAGACACTACCCTATCCCAACTACCTGGTCCCAAATAACCAGCTCAGAGGCTGAATATGAATTATAAATGCTCCACTGATACTCAGGCTTGTTACTAGCTAACTCTTACATTTTAAGTTGACCCATATTTCTTATTTATGCTCTGCCATGTGGCAGTACTTTATTAGCATGGCAGCCTTCTTGCTCCCTCTGTGTCTGGCTGGTGACACCTGACTCTGCCCTTCTCCTTCCCATCATTCTTAGTTTGGTCACTCTGCCTATACTTCCTGCCTGGCTACTGGACAACCAGTGTTTTATTAAACCAATTCAAGTAACGAATCTTTAGAGTGTACATGAGGACTATTCCATCTTGGCTTCCTTTTTGGTTCTTCCTCCTGCTGGCTGCATCTTCTCATCTGGAACCTTCTGCTCCTATCTCTCTGCTTCCAGATTAGGGCAAGAGATGCAGTATTGCACAAACCCCAGTTAGCATATAATGAAAACCCAGAGCCAGATATCGGGGAAGAGCTAGAATATTAGAGAGAGGAAACAGACCACAGCCAATTCTCACCTAGCCAATTTTTCAGGCCGAACAGGGTAAATGATGTCTTCACAGGTCCTCAGCCTGGCTGGTCACGTCTACAGAATGAATGAATCTCTGCCTTCTCCTGCCTTAAATATCTTTCCTTGCCCAGCTATTTTACTCCTGGTTCAACTCTTTATCATAATCCTTGAGTTAGGATTAAAGGTTTAACCTGCCATTCCTTGGCTGTTAGGCCTAGAATTTATAGAAATCCAGAAAGATCTCTGTCTCTTGAGTGATTAAAGGCATGAGTCATCACTTTCTGACCTTCATGGTTTGACTGTGGGTAAGTCTATTCTCTGATATTCTAGACTGATTTTATTAAATATATAAGATATCACCACAACGAAGCTCTGCCTCCTGGGTCTCCACAGAACTGATTCCCCTCTACCTCTGTCAGCCTGGGGGGCAGGGGAGATTCCTGCTGGCACTTTCCGTAGAATCAATCCTTCTCTCTGAGGCGCTGATCCCATTTTTCCTCACAGTCATCCACTAGACAACTCCATAGGTGTATCTCCGTGGCTGCCCCCATCAACCATGAGTTCAAGGGGCTGCCTAACTCCCCATGTTTTCAGCTTAGCCCCTGTCCTCCTGTTCTCTGAGGTATCCTGACTGACCCCATCTGTCGCTGGAGGGCCTTTCTACTCATGACCAAGCACCAGGCTTGAAATCTCACACAATGTTCGTGTGCCACTCTTCCATCAGACTTTCCTTGGTGCCACGCCCCCCTCCCTCCATCATTCTGTACTGTGCAGCACTCTTGGGTTTCCTAATACTAGTCTGCTCCTTTGCATGAATCTTCTTGGCATCTCCCACAACTGACTACATTCTCTCTAGACTGCTCTCTTCCTTGTCTTGCTTCTCTTTAGAATCTGGCTCCACAAAATAAATTTTATGTCTCTCTAACTCTCGGCATGAACTATCTCCATGTGACTCACTCCCCTGTATTGGCTATGAATAGCAATAGTCCATACCTAATTCGTGCTGACAGTCTCTGGTACTTATTCCCAAGAGCCCAGGCTACATTTTCAGAAAAGTCTGATTTATTTGGCATATGCAAACCCACTATTTAAGGAATACAATACGTAAGCTTACAATTAAATAAATCACATTGAAAAAGTTAAGAACTTCTTAGAATACAACTGCCTAATTATTTTCCCATTGCCTGGTGTGCTGGCAGCATTTATATATTGTGCTTCTGTGATAGAAATATATCAAGATGATATGCCAATACTAATCTCTTCCTGTTGGCCTGTTCTGTGAGATCATGCCAGTGGCATTGACACTATGGAAGTGTAAATGCCATATCTCAGCTTGTTTCAGTTCTGGTCCAAGTGGTTCCTTTGCTACATTTGTCTGGTTTCAACTACTAGAGTCATAGATAATGTAAGTCACCAAGTGTTTCAATTGGTTCTATGAAAACTATCCATATCGTGTTTTCTTACCCCTCAAGAGAGGGCTGCTGACCTTACTAACATTCATTATGCTATATGCCTTGTACTAAGTTACTCAACTCACAGCAGAAACACAGGCAGGTAAAACTATATAAAACTGAAAACAAATCTCTAAGTTCAATCTTCCACACACCTTATCCTGCCTTATACACATGTGGGACACTTGCATTGGCCTATAGCCATGAAACCATTTAACAAAAGCCTATTTTACCATGAAGTATTAAAAATCTCAGGCAATCAATATTATCCTGAAGGTGACAAATGGCACCAACATAGAATCAAAACCCTGTAAGCTGAATGTGTGAGCTGAGGCTGTCTCTGCCTCATCACTGGGGTTTTTCTTTCCTTCCTCTGACCAAGTGTGCTTTTGCAGTCTCCCTCGGTGTAAACTCTTTGCCCAGCTAATCAGACCCACTTTCTCCTCTCCATGACATGTCTCCTGTGAGAACCCTTTTGTCCACCTTTACATCCTTTGTATCCTGAGCCATATAACCAGGCATTTAATAAACCACGTTCTAGTGAATTGTCTCAGTCTCTGTCCCTGGTCTCATCTCTTCCCTGTGGCTGTGATAAAACACTCTGACCAAAAGCAACTTAAGGAGGGAAGGATCTGTTTGGCTTATAATTCTGGGTCCTAATTCAACATTGAAGGGAGTCAGGACAGGAGCTTAAGCAGGAAATTAAAACAGAAACCACAGAGGAACGATGCTTATTGTCTCACTCACTTGCTCATGCTCAGCTAGCTGTTTTCTACAGCTCAGGATCACCTGCCTAGGGAATTATGCCACTTACAGCGAGGCAAGTCCTTCTGCACCAACTAATATTCAAGACAGCCCCCTCCAGATATGCCCTCAGGACAATCTGATCTGGGAAGTCCTTCAGTCGAGAGTACTTCTCAGGTGACTGTTATCAAATTGACAGTTAAAGCTAGAACACTAGAAATTATTCAAGATACTGTCTTGGAATCTAGTGGTTACTCTACCCTCTGCTAGCTTCAGTTCTGCCATGAATGGTCCAGTGATGTTTTATGGATTCATTCAGCTTCTGCTAATAGAGTCATAGATGCAAATCTTAATTTGCTTATTAGAATAACACCACCATTCAAGTATTGAGAACTCAAAGACTAGTAGGAATAGAAATTTTTGTTTCTGTTTTCTAATGCCAGGGATGGAACCTGGGGCCTCTTGTGTGCTAGGCAAACACTCTGTCATGGCTTTAAATCCTCAGCTGTCATAGCATCCATTGTAAAACTTTAGAAAAGACACCTTCGTTAAAGTTGCTTGAATCTTGTTTCAAGACCTGTATTTTCTACATAAAGGACATTTGGAACTTTAAAGGTAGCACTAAAGCTAGAAACATAGGTGAGACTATTCAGGGGTGAGAACAGCAGACTTTTTCTTGCCCTAATAAGTCTCCTTTTCATTCCTGAGAGTACCTTCCAGAGGCAGCTCACAATAAGTAGTTACATGGCTGGAGAGCTCCTGTGTGGTGGAGGTGGACCATTTCCTGTATCATACTGTGAAGATGCTATCAGAAGTGAGGATGCAGGAGTGGCCTGTAACTGCTCAAATGCAAACAAGTACCTATAGCACTGGATTGACTTTCTCCATGAAGTGTGTGTGTGTGTGTGTGTGTGTGTGTGTGTGGTCAGAAGGTCAGAAGTCAATCATTGCTCAGAATCTTGTTTTGTGAGACAAGGTCTCTCAGCCTGCAGTTTACCTGGCTAGGCTGTCTGGCCAAGGATGCGTTGATCTTTGCTTTCCCGGTGCTGGGATCACAAGCTTGCACTGTTATACCTGGCTTTTAAGTCTGGGGTCTTAGGAATCAAACTCAGTACTTATGCTTGCACAAAGCAAGCCCTCTATTGACTGGGCTCTCTCTGCAGCCCAGTTAGACCCACTGTTTCCCACTCACATATGTGTGTGACTCTCCTGAGAGTCAAAGCATGCCCACAAGGGGAGGCCAAGCATTGGATTCAGTCTCAGAAATGGGTTTACATAATAAAGATTTTTTTCCCTTGCTTTGTTTTTACAAGTTGCTCATGCCCCTTCTCTGTGGTGTTTTTGTGGGTAGAACTTCCTTCCTGCCTGCCAATTGGGCTACCTGTTGCTCCTCAGGGAGAGCTGGTAAATAAATAATCAGAATTGTTATGTCAGGATGCAAAGAGAATGAGACAAGTCTTGAAATCTAAACTTTGTCAAGACTTTGAAAGCAAAGGAACTTTAAAGTTCTCTAACATTATATAAGAAGCCTCTCATATCCTCAATTATCTTTTCATAATTATGGATGAAACACATTTCAACCATAACAAGCAGGTCTTGAGCTCTGTTGTTCCAGAAGGAAGACACAATATACAAAGAGCTTGAAGCCCACCCTGGTAGACTGGGCCTTGTGAGCGCAGAGAAGGAAGATCTCTGGATTACAAACAGGGACCTTGATCACACACCTCAGTAGCACATCCAGGTAGGTGGAGGGGTTGTCATAAACATGCTATGGCATAAACCTAGACGAACATGTGTGTGTCATTCCATAAGGTCACAATTTACTGACTAACATGTTGTAATAGGTTTCTAGCCTGGACTTTCAAGTCTAGCCCAGAGATTCGGTCCCACTCTCAGCCCCGCTTAGCCTCAAATAATCACACTCACGCTTGTATTATTTTTACCCTGATCAGCCTAGGGCCTAGGCATATAACTTGCTAGCTCTTTAGTCTTAAACTAACCTATCTTTCTTATCCTGTTCAGCCATGAAGCTCGGTAACTTTTCTCAGTACCATTTCCTCTGCATTTCCTGGCAGCTCTGGTGACTCTATGACATCTGTGTCTGCTCTGAGATGTTCCAGAATTTCCTTAGTCTGGTAGCCCTGCCCATACTTCCTGTCTAGCTTTGGCCAATTAGCTTTTTATTAAACTCATAGGCAGGACAAATATTTACAACATTATCAGCATAATCCTACTACACTAACACAGATTCACAAACTAGGTTGGGTTTGTGGGCTACAGTATGCTAGGCAATGCTCACCCTTGAGGGTGAGCCATGGCAAACACAGGTTCTTTTCTTCCAGTCTACCAATGGTAATCCCCAGCTTTCTCTCTTTCTCTCCCTCCCAGTGTGTGTGTGTGTGTGTGTGTGTGTGTGTAAGTTATAGAATAGATATAAATAGCTAAAGAACCTAAATTATACCTCAAGGAGGAGACTTTACTGGAAACAGGGGAAAAAACATAGGTACAAAGAGAGCCTCTGTTGGGTCATGTGATAACGCTGTTTAGACCCACTGGAAGCACCTGTAAAAGTCATACTATGGGGTCAAAGTTGAGTTGAGCTGCCCATGTGAGGAATGTGATTGTGGAAGCTGTACAGGCAAAGACATGAACCAAGTCTAGATGAACAAGCAGATAGACGATGGAAAGCAATTCAAGACAGAACACAGCAGTGGTAAGACAAAGCCTAGCTGAGCTCCTGGAAGAGCTGAGCATTCTCTTCCAGGGGTCCCTGGACGCACACATATGGCAGGTTGGGAGAGCTGTTGCATTTCCTCATCTGGTGTTTTTAATTAGTGCTCAGGCCTGGTTTTCTTACTATGAATTTAATATGCCCGTGAGTTCATATGATCTCAAGTTACTCTGATACATTTGTGGGATGGTACTATGTAGGGGGAAACATACTACTACAAATGGTGGCCCAACATGGATAATATACACCCACATAAAGCCATAGAAAGCTTAAACATAGTCTAGAGCACAGAAACAGAACCAAAAGCAGCTTCCAAGTTATGTCTCTCAAGTGGGCCATAGTAAATAGACTGAGTGGTGTTTGGGATTAAATTACAAAGTGGCATGTTTGCTGCATGCAATTGAAGCTGCAATAAGGCCGGTTCCTGAGCCTCAATATAAGCAAGGAGCTGTATAGATTTAAAGTTTCTGTTTATAAGGACAAGAAGGAAACAGAGTCAAAGACTTATTCTTAGTAGCAGCAGCATTTTCTTGGATCAGCTCTGTTTGCTGGAGGCAAGCAGAGGCTTGGCTTTTAAAGAGAAGTTTCTTAATTCAGCCTCAGAGGCAAACACTTGTGAGTCTTTTAAGAGACCCTGCTGCCAAATACTTAAATGGAGCTCATGAGCAGTAGATATACACCAAGTAGTGTTTTACTTGGTGATTATATGAACCCTAAAATTCTCCAGAGTGGTAATTGTGGGTCCTACTGGTACCTCAGCTAAAAAGCTAAATTCTGTGAAGCTAGACTATGAGCTGGGTTGAGCCAGCCAGCTGCTCTAGCTCAGCCTTTAATCCTTAACCATACCTTGGCAGATTAATGATGTGGTCAGAAACAGAAAAAAATAGAGGGAGTTGGGTAGAGTCAGCCACCTTACCCAAGCAAAGGTGTGGTCAGAAACAAAAAAAAAAAAAAAAAAAAAAAAAAAAAAGGGAAAAAAAAAAAAAAAAAAAAAAAAAAAAATAAGAAATAAGGGATATACAGTAAAGACAGATAAAAAAAAACCAAAACTCTGTTTTAGAGGGTGTTTTAAAAATATATGTAGGCTTGAGAGAGAAAAGGGATAGAGAAAATCCTTAAAAAAGAAATAGTTAAAAAAAAATAAGCCACGTAAAGATGAAAATTACAAAAGTTACTGGATACTGCATGTTATTGTCTTGTCTTTAAGTTTTTTGACTGAAAATGAAATAGTGAAATTTGCTAAGAGCCATTTGATTATAAGTGCTCCTGGATTAATCCAACACATATATTTTATAAATGAAACTGAAAAAAAAAGATATGTTACTTTGGAGCAGAGGATTTTTTTTTTATTTCTACAGAAAATGAAAGCCTGTGGATTTATTCCTTCTTAAAGCAAATAAAGTTTTATTGAGGAAGTCCCCCTGAAAAGTTTCCAATAAAAACAGATGGCCCAGATGATTCAGCATTTCAGAGCACCTGTGTTTCGGTTTTCTTCAGAGTTCTTTATTCAAAACAGCTTCAAGGAGACTGGCTGAGATGACCCAGACTAGTGACTACTCCATTAAAGACTTATCCATAATTCTAAATTTTTCTTTGGATCCACATGGGATTGCTAGTGCTCCCATTCAGCAGGAAGTAGCCTATATAACTACACCCACATTCCAAAAAAGTGCATTTGGACGTTTGTGTTTGTTTACACTATTGGTTATAAGTCATTATAGATAATGTAGAAAAAAAAGGATATTAGATTCGGGGTTCTTTTTTGAAAAGAAAAAAGGGGAAATGTAGTGGGATTATGTTGTTACATTGTAAATAATTGTCCTACCTACTGGTTTAATAAAAGTGCTGATTGGCCAAAGGCAGACAAGAAGTGTTGGCAGGGCTACAAGACTAAGAAAACTCTGGGAACAGGAAGATCAGAGCAGAGATTCCAGAGAGAGCTGGATGAGTTGCCAGCAGAAGCAGAGAAAGCAGCTGAAATGCTGCTCTAAGAAACCTGCATGGCTGAACAGGTTAAGAATCATGGATTAGTTTAAGGGTAAAGAGTTAGCAAACTATATGCCTGTGCCCTAGGTCAATCAATGTAAAATTAATATAAGCCTTTGTGTGATTATTTGATGCTAAGCAGCAGTGGGGCTGCGAGTGAGTCTGAATCTCAGGGCAAGGCCTGAACTTCTGGACCAGAAACTCAATATAACAATACTATGTTCACTTTTAGGAATAAGGCATCAATCAGTCTGTATTTCATGGTTGATGCTGTGCATGTGGTGGATTTTTATGTGGACAATGAAGGACAGAGTCACCATGCCTCTGATTCTTCATTCAAAATGGAATCAAATGCTATTTGTAAAATGGAATCCTTCAGGACAAGACACAGCTTGAAAAACTACTGCTTCATATGATATAGAGTAACTTAGGGCAATAAGATATAGATTCTGTTGATATAGAGTCAACAGAAGCCCAAAGCATCAAGGTCAATGGCATGCCTCCCTGGGTAAATTAAAGAAGAGTGTCTGTAGTCTGGAAGAACTTGTCAAATGCACCAAACTGAGAAAAATGATGCCACACTTTCACCTGGACCCCATACAGAGGGGGTGCAATGGTTGTGGGCCCCATTTATCTGTCATCTGATCACCCCCTATGTGCATGGAGGGACTGACCAGCAAAGAATTTCCAATTATGTGGCCCAGTTACCTCTGGAGATATTGTCTAGACTAGGTTCTACCTTTTGCCTTCTCGGCATTTCTAGACTGGCGTGGAAGAACAGTAGGAGACCAAGCACAGAGTCATTGATTAGAGTTCAGGGTGGTTATTGGATAATGAGAAAGAAACAGAATTGAAGTCTCTGGAAAATAGTTCTCACAGGTCGCCCCAGCACCATCCTGGGTCATGCAGAAGTAAAACTGAAGACTCCTCTTCATCGATGTTCAACCTAGCTCAATGGGCACGTCACGAACACTCATAACGAAGCAAGAAGAAAGTGATTTTTAAAGATATGGCTGGGGAGCTCCCCAGTGGTGATATCAAAGAGGGCTTTTCCTCCATCTAAATCATGACAGCCTCTCATGTGTCCCTCACACGCGTGATTACCATCCTGGGAGGAAGAAGTCTGAGTTCTCCTGTGGAGACTTGAATTCCAAGCTATCCTCAAGGGGACTAACTTTGAATAAGGTGACTGGATGTTCAAACCGAAAGGAGAGGACATAAGTGGGAAAAGCCTGAGCTATCTTTAACTGGCCAGACACAGCTGCTCCAGATGCTCACAGGTTGGAGTCTTATGAGAAATACCAGACAAAGAGGTATGTATCCCCTTTGAGTCTCTGAACAGCGATATGAATACATGTGTAGCCTTCGAATATTTCCATCTTCTGTCTTCTTCCCTGCAGCATACATGTTAGACAATGACCCCACGTGACTGGAGGATTCTCTAAAGGCTTCACCTGCTCAGCTTGCACTGCTATTATGGTTTGTATTGGGTCAGGCTAAAATGAGCAAATTGGTCAGTTCTGAGGTTCTAGGCTTTCCATTTCCCTTCATTAGCAAAGCTTGGCCAGGACAACTGAAATTCTCTCTGTTGGTACCATCAGGGTACTTTCAATGACCTGTTACTATGATTATAGCTCAGTACACACAGGGAGAAACCCTGTGACATACTCTCCATTCCCCTCCTTGCCAACTTCTCCTCAGGGCATTTAAGAGTCAACTTGTTACTAACATATTCCTTATCTTAAGGATCTAGGTTTTCCTTTACTTCCTGTTTATTTAACTTCCTTTTTTCTCTAGGTACTTTCTGTGGTGGAAATGTTCTCTGTATGATGTAAATAAAGTAACTGGTTTGGCCTATGCACAGCACCATGGAAGTGGGTGGAGAATCAGAGGACAGGCAGGTAGGAGAAGGGCGGAGTTAGCCAGTCTCTATCTGACCCCCGAAGAAGAATCATGTAAGGAACACAGGTGAGCCGAGAGCTGAGCCAGGTAGCAGACAGATTAATGGAAATGGGTTGAATTAAGATGAAAGAGCTAGCTAGTAATGTGCTTGAGACATGGGTCAAACAGTATGAAGTAATATAAGTGTCTGATCCATTTCTTTAGGGGACAAAAGCCGCCATGGGCCAGGTCCAAACCTTGGCCCCAAATGGGCCGGAAAACATTCTACAACAACTTTCTGTTTCCCTCATACTTACTCTGGGCAGATCTATGATTGTCTCTGTCTCACCCTACAAAGGTGAGTGGGTGGTTAATTCAGGTCCCTCTTAGATGTGAGCATCTCTTAGGCATTCGATAAAAATAGGCTAGGTAAAGACTCCAGATTTCCAGACATATCAGGTGTCTGATGGTCTCTGGGTTTAGTGAAGGATAGGTAAGACCGGAAGTCATTAATTCTCTACAGAGAGCTTCTTTTGTCCTTCATTGAAGGTATCATGCAGTGACCTTTAATTATTGCTTTTATTGTTTTTACTTATTTCTTACAGAAACCCGATGTGTGAGGGGGTTTGTGTGTCCTCTCCTTTACCATATTCCCAGAGCCTAAACTATTTCTAGGATTGCAGATTGGACACACTGTGGATCTTTAAGTTATTGGGTTGAGAAACAAAGAGACAGACCGAGGACAGTGAGATGTGAGATAGGGGAGGTGTGATGTGCTACTAATTTAACATGGAAGTCGCCTTGACTTCTAATAGACACATTCTTTCATTTAGGGCAAGCTACATTGTTGTAGAATATTATTTTTTGTTTACATTGCATTTGTTTAACTCTGTGAAGTTGTGTTACTATACCTGTCTGCCTAAATCACCTCATTGTCTAATAAAAGCTGAATGGCCAATAATGAGGCAGGAGAAGGAATAGGCAGGGATGATAAACAGAGAGTATAAATAGAAGGAGAAATCTGGGAGGAAAGAAGTAGCCAGAGAAGGAGGAGGACTTCAGGGGCCAGCCACCCAGCTACACAGTCAGCCACAGAGTAAGAAACAAAGAAAGGTATACAGGAAGAGAAAAGGGAAAGCCCAGAGGTAGAAGATGGATGGGGAAATTTAAAGTTAAGAAAATCTGGCAAGAAACAAGCCAAGCTAAGGTCAGGCATTTATAATAAAGAATAAGCCTCCATGTGTGATTTATTTGGGTGCACGATAATGCCCCCCAAAAGAGGGTACCCCCAACAATACTACCTCTCTAGTTCCAAGTAAAAAGGGGATACTCTTATCATCATTTTTAATTTGTAACATAATATATGAATTAAAGTGATGGACCACAACAGTTTACATCCATCTGCCAATGGCACAGACCAAGGATGCTCACTTTCCTGTAGAGATCTTCATTGTTCTATATTCTAACTGCTTGCACATCACTTCCTCCACAAACTTTCTCATAAACCACAGGAAAAGGAAAAATCATGCTCTCGCACTATGTGTACCCACAATTTGTGGCTGATTATGTTGCTAGGGTAAAAAGACCCTTAGAGATCATGGTGGTGCATCCTACAGTCCCCTGTCCTGTACATCTCAGAGGAAGGCATATGGGTTGACTCCAGCTGCCTGGTATACTGTGGGACTCTGTAACTAGTCTTTGTTTATCCTGCCAACCAGCTCCCAAATAAACAACACAGAGAATTCCTATTAATTATGAGCTCAACCAATAGCTTAGCTTGTTTTTAACTAGCTCTTATAACTTAAATTAACCCATTTTTTTTATTAATTTACTTTATACCACATGACTTTTACCTCTATCCCATTTTGTGTCTGACTTGTTCTTCGTTTGTCTGGATTCTCTACCTTTCTTCCCAGCATTGCTGAGGGATAATGCTCTAGTACACTGTAAGTGTGTCACTCATATTGGTTTAATAAAATGCTGGTTGACCCATAGCAAGGCCAGAAGTATATAGGCAGGGTGACCAGACTAGAAGTATTCTGGAAAGAGGAAAGACAGAGACACAGTTGCCAGCCAGACACAGAAGAAGCAAGATGAGAATGCTGGACTGAGAAAGGTACCAAGCCATATGGCTAAGCATAGATAAGAATTATGAGCTAATTTAAATTTAAGAGCTAGATAGTAATATGCTTAAGCTACTGGCTCAATATTTACTATAATATTAAGCCCCCTAGTTAATTATTTAGGAAGCTGCTGCTGGGTATTTGAGAGTTTCTAGTTGGACAGAAACTTTCAACTACACAGCATTCTCTCCTCTCAAAATTCTACATGCTATTGACCATTCAACTTTTTATTAAAGAAATCAGAATAACAAGTCTTCAAGTGTAAGAAAATATCCCACAACATTTTTTTTCTTTTTGTCTAAATAAAAAAGGGAAGGTTTTAACTCTGGATAATTGTTTTTCTATTTATAATAAGAACAATTATCAGTAAGAATTAATTTCCAGTTCATTTACATTTGACAAATTTGGAGAAAATACCTCATTATTTTTATTCTGATGAGTCCGGAGCTCTGTATCTAATTTACCATCTATCATAACTAAGAAAATTTACACCTATAACTACTTAGCCTCCATCCGCATCTAAAACCTCAGAGGATATAATATGACCTGAATAAACAGTAAGTGTAGATAGAGCAAGCAACTCCCAAAACTAAAAGAAAGGACAGAAACAGCAGGCTGCCTGGACAGTCACCCAAGTTTCCTCTGCAATGGTGGGCCATCAATCTTCAGTCTACAAGCCTAGAATATCAGACTTTTCTGTAAAGCAGGAATTTTTGAAGAATCATCCTACCCTATCTTGGTAAAGTTTGGTAGTCACTTTTGTGTGTGTCCTGATGGTCCAGTTTGAACAGCATGGTCAGCAGTTGAGGCAAGGGTATTTTTTTTTCCCAAATAACTAGCTTTTGCCACAAAGAAAGTAAACTACTTATGGAGGTCTTTTGAGGCTCGTCATTCTATTTTGAAGTAGATTGGTGCCACCAGGAACAGACATGTCTCATTGTCATGAAAAGCTTTATGTTAACAAAGCATTTTAAATGCATCTTCTGTATTCTCCATCTATCTAAATCTGTTTGAGATTTAAAACATATCTAATATGTCTACAAGTTTGATTGTTATAGATGACTAATTACTAACTTGCAATTTGAATTATACATTACATTTTTAAAGAGCTGTATAAGCACAAAATCCCAGAAAGAGTAGAAACACATATACAGTATAACAAGAACAACTTTAAATTTGTACTAAAATCCATCCAATGTAAAATATTTGAGGCTAGTAGTTGTTTTTGAGTTTAAAAGTAAATTCAATAATCTACCCTTTTATCCTATCAGTTCTATATCCACCCTTTTTCCTTCAGAGGGAGATCTCTGAATCTAATCTCTGTTTAGTTTTTTTCTGACCATGACCAATAATGATTTGTAACCAGGCCCCCTCCCAAGCAATGACAAACATCCATGACCCATTTAATGACCAAAACCCATTCTCTCCATCTCTTGGGAATGTAGGTGTTATTTTCTCTAGACTACTTTCTGTTGTCTGGGGGTTCTGGCATCTTTGGAAGATACTGAGAAAATTAGGGTAATGATCAAGTTCTGGTTAGAATAGTTTGTGAGGCTGAACCATCTCAGCCAGCAACCTAGAACTTGTTCTGTATGCAGAACTCTGAGAAAATTGTAACAGAAGCACTCTGAGAGGTTGAATTACTTGGACCACCTGTTTTCATTGGTGTCTGGTCCCCTCATTCTGAAAATACATAAGCTTTTTAAGGTAACATACATATCTACATTAACATAAGTATAGACTCTACATTGTACATAAGCCAGCCAAAGATAAATTTTGCTTTATGTTTGAATGGGTAAATATGCATCACCTATCTTGTAGTTTTTCTAGGTTTATTTTGTTATGCCTGTAGCCAGGATTTCCAGGAGATCTCCACTGATAAAACTTGATTCTCTTTAACCTGGAACAACTCCACAGCCTTTTGTTTTCTGTGGGAACAAAAGCATAACCTCTTCTCTAATGCAACATATTTTTTTATTTCCATTTTGAAGTTAAAACATTTTTAAAATGTATGTTGGTTTAATGTAGCACTTCCTATAACCCAGTGTCTCTCAGCAGCTGTCATCTGTTCATCATAGTCAAAAAATTAAAAGTCATTACAATACCACACAGGTCTAAACACCCTGTGTATTTCCCATATCTACATGGCTCATTCTCTTTTATTACTTTAATTTTCTCTTTAAAGACTTTACTGTTTTTTCCTGTGACTGTCTGTATCCTTTTTCATTTCTTTTTTAAGTCTGTGCACCTTGATAATACACTAGAACCTGTTCAGAGTTTTTTTTCCCACCTGGGTCTGTCTTTAGTCTGATTTCTATCCTTTTCTGAACACAGGATCCTTTAAACTGCTAAGCAGCACAACTAAGATCTGTGCCTCAACTTTGGTGGCTGGCACTGCCTCAGTCCTTAACCCATGAGAAGCTAGCTCTATGCCCTGAGGGCCTGGTAAGAGCCATGTTTATTAACCAGAAACTGCATTCAATATTCCAGCTCTGGGATACCTATTTGTTTGGTTTTTGTTTGTTTCGTTGTAGCTTTCTCAGGCCCTATGTGGAAATTCTGGCCCTAGGTTGGGAGTCATACGTAGCTAGTCTTTTTCTGTCCTGCCAGCCAGCTCCCAGATAAAAAACATGAAGACTTCTTATTAATTATGAAAGCTCAGCCTTAGCTTAGGCTTGTTCTTAATAAGCTCTTATAACTTAAATTAACCCACATTTTTATTAATTTAATTTCTCCCCCATGGATTTTTCCTCTTTCCCATTTTATGTGTCTGACTCATTCTGTGTCTGGCTGGCTTCTCTGCCCGTTTTCTTCCCAGCATTCTCTCTGTCCCCCAAACCTGCCTAGTTATTGGCCATTCATTTTCTTATTAAACTAATCAGAGTAACAAATTTTCACAGTGTAAAGGAATATTCCACAACAGGACTCCTTCCCCATAAGGCCTCTATAGCACCATTTCTCAGTTAGACATCCTGTTAGAAGGCTGTATGGTTTCACCCTATGCCATAAACTAGCACTTTTGCAATAAATGGAGGCAGCCCCTGGGGTAGGTAACAGTTATAGCTACAGAGAAGACTTACTAAACCAAGAGGTTATCTGGGGACAGGGGAGAGGGCCACTGGTTTATGTATTTATTGTGGGACTTTGAATTTTTCTCAAAAAAGAAATTTTCCTTAAAACATCAGTATACAAAAAAAAAAAAAACCAAAAAACAAACAAACAAAAAAAAACATCAGTTTACATATACTTTGACATATACATATAATGTCACTTTCTCCATAAATCAACATATCTTCCAGCCTTAAGATATGTTTTCCAGGGTTGTTGGAGGATGACAGTGAGCTGGTAAACACCACAGTTTTCTTGCAAAGCTAAGTTAAAATCAAAGCCAGGTACCAGCCACCAGAAAGCCTGAAGCACTTTCTCCATCACCAGCCTATATTCACTTTGGAATTTGAATAAATATTTACTATATTGATAAATTTCTGTGGGTCTGGAGTCACCAAGCAGCAGAACAAGTCTGAAATATGGCTCCTGGGAAAATATTTTTTGTAAAGGACCCTTGCCCTTAATTCATATCAAAATACATACGCAAATGAGCCCCAGATTTTTGCCAGAATGCAGGGTTGAGGTGGAAGTGTGTATGGCCCTTGGGAATGGCTGCCAGTATGTGTGTGTTGCCAGGGAGCGAGCATACCACAGCCTCTTGGTGTTGCCAGCTCTGGTGGAGACAAACAGGCCTGTCTTCCACATCCACGGCTTCTGGTTCTTGGCCAAAACCTGGGATGATCTGGGAGTGAGGGTGGGGTGTCAGGGAGTCTGCTTGGGTCCAGGAGATGAATGTTTTCATCAGTTCAACTGAGAAGGAGGGAGATGGGCCCTGGGACTTGCAAAATATCACGTCTTGGCAAAAATAGTTTGAAAAACAGGAGATTCCTGGAAAGCAATAATGCTGACTGTGAAGAGTGTGTTTGGGGCCTGCCAGGCTGTAGAGCGGGGTTCGGTTCAGATGCAGCAGAGGTGTAGAGGCTGAGAGAGAGCACACTGGCCACTCTAGTCATGGTATGTTCGTGGCAGCAGACACAGCCCTTAGCACCTCCTGAGGTATATTTACAGCCCTGGCCTCTCCTAAAGAGGGCTTGGCCTCCCTCTCAGCCTGTGCTAACCTGGCCATAACCTACTTTTGGGCCTTCTCATGCTTCTACTCAGTCCCATTCTTCTCCCCCTTCTCCTCAAGCCTTGATTACCTAGGCCTCCAGCATGTACCTCTCTTTGCTGTGTCATGTAACGCTTGTTCATTACATCAGGGCTTTCTCCCAACATAATACAACTGTTCCTTCCCTTTGCAGTTTCCTGGCCTCAGTAGCTCACTAGTTGTGAGGATGAAGACAGTTCTCACATGGCTGAGGGAGGCCTCTGGTGGGCTCTGGTTGCTGGTACCTTATCCCATCTCCATGGGGTCTCCTTCTCCCTGTGCCCTCTTCTGTCTCCTGAGACTCAGAGTGGGTCTCTCTCTCTCTCTCTCTCTCTCTCTCTCTCTCTCTCTCTCTCTCTCTCCCCATAAATTGGGAAGATGAACCTCCAAATAAGAAAGGGTAACAACAAGCCTAATAGTTGCTCACTTCAAATGCTTTCCCCAGAGCCCTGAACAGGAAGTAACTGATTTTCCAGGACTTTCTCTCAGTTTTACTTCATTCTGGCTGGTGAGGGGTGTGACCAGGGAGAGTCTGGTTAGTGGGCAAAGGTCTGACTTTGTTGGGTACTCACTGTGTAACTGTTAGGGACTGAATGTGTCTCTGTTCAAATCTGTGTATTGATAGCTTAAGCTGCAGCACTCTGGATACACAGTTTCAGATTCAGTGTCTTACAAAGGTGACTAAGGTGACCTCCCATCCAGTCTGACTAGTGTCATTATAAGAAGGGAGAATTATATTTTTGGTTGTAAGTCTAGCCTTTAATGACTGCTGGAGAGATGGCTCAGAGATTATGAGTACTGGTTGTTCTTCCAGAGGTCCTGAGTTCAATTCCCAGCAACCACATGGTGGCTCACAACCATCCATAATGAGATCTGATGTTCTCTTCTGGCCTGCAGACTGTATACATAATAAATAAATCTTTAAAGAAGGAGGAGGAGGAGAAGGAGAGAAAAGTATGCTCTAGACACCTGGGATGACCATGTACAAATGCCAGAAGAAGGCATCCATTGCTAGCTACCAAATGTGTTTTCAGGATAAACAACTATGCCAATGCCTTGACTTTGGGCTGATGGCTTCTCTAACTGTCAACAAGTACATTTCACTTGGCCAAAGCCAACCCATGTATGGTGGTTGCTAAGGCAGACCTGAACAACAAATACCCTGATGTATTTATGATCAATATGAATAGTTCTATGCTATTTTAAATAATTGTCCTCCTCCAACTCAGCAGACAATATCAGCTCCATTCTCCTAAACTCTGATACTTCCTTCTTTTCTTCATGGGTGCAGAGCTACACAAGAAAAGATACCAACCTTGAGTTCATGGTCTAGAACATACAACTCATACCATGTGCCTGGGAGACTCTGGGTGGGCAGGAACAGAGACAAGAGACCAGAGTGAACTTTGCCCAGGAGCTTCTGTCCTCTAGATGAGTCAGACTTGGTGGATGGCGGAGGATGAGTATTTAAGGCCACCAGTTCCTGCACTGAGCTCCACTAAGATGGAGGGCCTGAGGGATGCTCAGGGACCAAGCATCAGCATGGTTTCCCACAATTCCCACCTTCAGTTTGTTTGGATTTAGGGAGACTAGCCTTTAAGGCTTCACTAAGAGGGTCATAGGAGGCTAGGCTGTGGTAACACATACCTTTAATGAGAAGCAGGCTGATCTCTGTGAGTTCAAGGCCAGCCTGGTCTATAGAGCAAGTTCCAGCACAGCCAAGGCTACACAGAGAAACACTTTCTTGAAAAAAAAAAAACAACCAACCAAACAAACAAACAAACAGAAAAGAGGGTCATAGGAACAGCTGTGAGCCTTGAAGGGATTTCTTTCCCATCATCTGTGATCTCTGAAGGATTGTGGCCTAAAGTATGCCCTGCAGAGATCAGTTTGTGGCCCTGGTATGACATAGACAGTTGTAGTGTAATTTGCAAAGATTGAGGTAATTAATTTTAATTGAAACTCTTTAGATGCATTTCCGGCATTGATATTCTCCAGATGACAGCCCTTCCCCAGGCCTCCTAGATGCTAAATAGGAAAATGTGTGTGTTTTATGTGTTTCATAAAGTTCCCTTCCACAATCGCCCAGCCCCACATCTGCTAAAGCACGCATGAAAGGCTCTGTGAGATTCCATTCTACGAAAGCTGTCAATTTTGACAGACTACCTTCTTCTCTGAAACAGTGGCCTCAAAATCACTCCCAGGTTTTCACCCTGACTGACTTTCCAGGCAAATAGAGTTGGTGGGTTTCAGAGCATATATCTGAGGATTTTAGAAGTTCTCTGCTGGTGAGTGTCCCAGCAAGGGCATGATGGGGACACTCTCTATGCAGATGCATGATGACGGGGGGTACTTCTGGACAATGCTATAGTCAGGTTGTGCAGGAGGACAGCACCCTGGATCTCAGGTAGCCAGGATGCATTCTCTCTCACGTAGCCGCTGCTTTGTGTGCTAATGGCCGGCTTTGCAGACACTGAGTTCTCTCTCTCAGGCCAAGAACAGAAAAGCTAACAGGCTCCCTGTGAGATAGTAAGGAAGGTCTGAGTCTCAGCCTCAGCCTTGTTAGCTTCCTGAGGTGTTCAAATCTGCAAGATAATCAGGGGGCACAATGCTGTGGAGACACCTGTGACATGTCCACATGCTACCTGTCCATCAGTCAATAGGCAGGAAGCACCTGCTAATTCTGTCATCTTCACACAGCATCCTCCCACCTGCCTTGTCTCTGTCAAAGAGAGAGTCAGCATCCCTCACTGCCACTCTGGTCACGAGCCCAGCTGCTAGGCATCTCTAGAGTTCCTGACTTGTACAGCCTCTTTTTCAGTTCTGGAGGCAGCCTCTCTCAGCCTTCAGCTTTTAGATTCTCTTTCAGGATATCAAGAGACCCAAGATCTTAGTGCTCTGTTGCAATGAAGAAACGCACAAGCATGGAAACTCTAAAAATGAGAATATTTAGTAAGGGCTTGCTTACTGTTTAGTAAGGTTTACTCCATTGTCATGGAGGTGGGAGCATGCCTGCATACAGGCAGACATGGTGCTGAAGAAGGAGCTTGAGAATTCTATATCCGGATCTACAGGCAGTGGGAAGAAAGAGCCACTGGGCCTGGATTGAGCTTTTGAATCCCCAAACCCCATCCACAATGACAGACTTCCCCCAACAAGGCCAAACCCATGCCAACGGGGCCACACCTCCTAACCCTTTCAAGGAGTGCCACTTCCTGATGACCAAGCATTTAAATATATGACACTATTGGGGGCCATTCATACTCAGAACATCACACCAGGAAACAAGTGTCACAGAGGCCAGGAAATTAAAGGGAATGAGACATAGCTTGTTCACGCTGGGCAAAGGCCATTAGATGGTGCTAGACAAGGACACACTAGCAGGTACCCAGACATGTGCCAGCATACACAGGCAGGCACAGATAGATACACACGGTATGTGTGTGTGTGTGTGTGTGTGTGTGAGAGAGAGAGAGAGAGAGAGAGAGAGAGACTGGGAGAGAGCCTGGCAAACAGGCTTATAGATAGACACAGGCTGGCAAAGGCCAAAGCCAAAGCTAAAGGTTTCTGACCTCTGGGCTATATTTAGCCAAAATCACACAAAGGTGGCATTTAGTCAGGAATGGTTATATAATAGATTACATCACTGCTTTCCTTTGGGATTTCTGAACTCTGCTGTAGGCCATTTTGTGCTGACTCAGTGCCCCCCTGAATGCCTAACCTTGGGCATCTTGGCCCATGCTGGGCATCCATAGTAGTGCCCTGTTGTCAACACAAACTTGTCTGTATGACGTTCTGCTTCCTAAAACTACAGGAGCTTGTTCCTTTGCAGCCGTCGCCCAAATGGGTTCTGTGATTCTAACTTGTCCTCTTTCTCAACGTCTAATGTTAAAAGAAAAATTCTACCAGATATGGCGGGGCATACCTGCCATGCCAATATCCGAGAGACCTAGGCAGGAGGATGGCAAATCCAATTCAATTCTGGGGATATAGGATGTGCCACTCTAAAGAACCAGAGCTTTTTATTTTATTTTATTTTATTTAAAAAACTTTATTTATTTATTTGCCTTGGTGTTTGCCTGGAACTGGAACTACAGACAGTTGTTAGCTGCCATATGGGTACTGGGAATCGAACCCGGGTCCTCTGGAAGAGCAGACGGTGCTCTTAACCTCTGAGCCATCTCTCCAGCCCCGAACCAGAGGTTTTTAAAAAGGAGAAGAGCAAAAGAGAGACAACATCTGAATTGTTAGAAATTCAAGAGCAAGGCTGGAAGATGGATGAAAGGAGAGATAGAGGAAGGATAGATAGCTCAGGACAAACCAAACAAACACTAACTACACAGTGAACCCAATATGCATTGAAACTTCATCTTGAAGCACAGGACCACGATGGTCACTGGCAAGTGCCCCTGCTGCCACTCTATCCAACCCGGAAGCAGTCCTTAGTTACTTCCCCTTCCTTCCTGTCTCAAAGTTTCACCCCTTCTTGTCACCCTGCCCTGCTCTTCTATAACTAACCTGAGTTTAGGTATCAGAGGCAAGCAGCACAGAGGTGGGGCTGAGCGTTCAGTGCCTTGTGTGTATCAATACTAAGCATTACTTCTTGCTAAACAGACACACTGTATCTTTGGTGGATTTCAGACTTAGGAGCAAAATCAGCTCAAACAAGCATCTAGCCAATGAATGGCAAGTGTCTTATTCTAAATTCTAGTTTAGATACATGGCGACAAAGACTGTCTTAGCGTTTTTTTTTCTGTTGTTGCAACTAAACACTATGAACGAAAAGCAAGTTGGGGAGGAAAGGGTTTGTTTGGCTTATACTTCAGCCTTGCTGTTCCTCACTGAAAGAAATCAGGACAGGAACTCAAACAAGGCAGGAACCTTTAGGCAGGAGCTGATGCAGAGGCCATGAAGGGGAGCTGCTTACTGGCTTGCTCCCCATGGCTTGCTCAGCCTGCTTTCTTATGGAACCCAGGACCACTTACCATGGGCTAGGCTCTCCCGCACTGATCGCTAAATGAGAAAATACCTCACAGAGGCCTTTCCTCAGCTGAGGCTCCTTCCTCTGATGACCTTAGCTTGTGTCAAGCTGACACACAAAACCAGCCAGGACAATGATGAAGTTCTCCAAAAAATATTGTAGATAACATATGTGAAGTTAAGAGATACAATTATTTACTGTGGTCATAAATGGGGGGGGGGTGCCATTTGGGAAACAGAGCCTAATTAACTGTGACTGATTCGTAGTGATAATTTTCTGTTTCAGCCTGACTTTGAGAAAGGTTCAATGAAGCAATATTTGTGGGTGTATCTGTGAGGGTGGCATAGGCTGACACTGTTAGCCTATATATACACAAAGTGTGCACCTCTAGAGGCAAAGGCCTACAGCAATCTGCTTTCATAGTGTCTGCCCACCCTCCCAGCTAAAAACTTCAGAGAAAACTGAGCATGTATAGAAGTGCTTCTGCCCATCATCTGTATGACATGGATTGAGAATGCCCCAAAGCACTCCTGTTTGTCATTTTAAAGTCTCCAGAACATGTTCCATAACTTTGAGATAAGCATATTATCTATAAGCATACATGAGTCTACTGTCTTTGCCCTTTGAACTGTGCAGTCTTAAAGTGACATGCTCAGGAGGGCACCTAGAAGTAATTAAAGGAAGCCTGATTTTCCTCTGCCGAGGAGGCTGTTCTGAAAGTTGTTGTAGGTAAGAAATCTTTCTGCACTGTTTTTTATTTATTTGTTTGTTTGTTTTATTTTATTTGCTTGCCTTGGATTTCCACTCGCCCAGAAGTCAGCCCATTGTGTTTGCTTCTAAGGTTAGTGTTTGAATCAATTGCATCCATGATGTGGGTGGGCGCCATCCACTACTCCAGGCTGTCCATAGAATAAATGGAAGAAGAAGGGAAATTGGAAGCTGTTGACCTAAGACCTTTCACTGGGTCTTGGGTCATCAGCTTCCCTTGGTTTTCAAGTATTTCAGCTCAATTCTGTAGACCAGGATGGTCTTCAACTCAAAGATCTCCCTGTTTCTGCCTCCTGGCTGCTGGGTGCACCATTGCACTTGCCCCACACCACAGGCTCTTTATCTCAATCTATCAGCACTGGGGCAGTTCCCAGCCACCCCTGCCACCAATGTCTATCTCTGTCATTGTCTGTCTCTGGGTCTTTTTCTCTATCTATTCCTCTGGTTCGGTGTCCCAGGAGAGCCATAACACAGTACTTTAAATTTTACATAACCAAGTGGAAAAAGGATTTGCTTTCAAGTCAGATCTGAATTTAAAATGCAAGTTTGTTTACTGGCCTATGACCTTTGGCTTATGATCTGAGAACTGATGTCTGTAAGGCTGGAAAGTAAGAACAATTGTGTTTACCGTGGTGATAATTAAAAGGAATGTATTGCAGAGCTGAGCAGAGTTGGAGTTAATGCCTAAAGAGAGAGAGGCTAGGGGTGAAGACAAGGAATGGGTTCACTGGAGGCATTGGGGAATCTCACAAAGTCCACAGAATCTGATTGGCTGTCAGTCTCTGCAGGTAAACTGTTGGCAATATGAAAGCAGAATTAAAGCAGCAGGCTCCTGCGAGAGAGGTCAGTTAGGAGACACACAGGCAGCCCTGTGAGACCACAGAGGCTGGTTAAGATGGTAGCAAACAGCAAGGCATCTCAGAAGGGCTCTGGAGTTGCAGTTCTAATGATTCATTCTCCTGCATCCCGAGAGATAGCTTCTGAGGTGTGGTTCTCAGCAAAGGGAACCAACCAATGGCTGGAAAGGGTAGCGGGGGCACCAGTCAGAGTTTGGGAATAGATTGAAAAGTAACCTTTTATGTTATGGCTCACTACTGTTACAATGACCCAGATCTGAGCAAGAATTGGGATCCTAACGGATAACATACCATCTCCTCTGTAAGTTACTTTTGGTCATGGTGCTTACCATAGCAATGGAAAGCCACCTGTAAGACCCTGGAGCTCTGAATGTGGGAGAAAGCCAGAGGGTGGATCTCCCAGGGTGCCTGGCCAGCTACATAATGATTTTCTTTTCTCTAGAAACTGCCCCCAATCCCTAAGATCAAGATCCTACTACAACTTGCTTCTAACAGGACCTCTTTGTCCTGGCCACAGTTGATTGACAGATAGTTAACAGGAGCCTTACCAGTTAGATTCAGTGGTGTGGGTAAAGACCCTCCCTCTACTCCCTGTAGGAGAAGGCTTCAGAGAAAGGCCAGTTGCACATAGCTTGGGGGAATCCGCATATTAATTACTTTATGTCTGAGTTACTTAACACTGATCACTGTTTCTTATAACCAAAATAAATTATGGTTAATAAACCAAAAATTAATTGTTTGACCCCAGGCAAATTATTCTAACACCCACAGACATCTCATTTCTAAAATGAGGATACTTTGCTCTGCCTGCCTACATCTTTGGATGCTGTTAGAGTCCAGCTGAGTAATGCTCTAGGAATTTCACTCACAGTGAACTTTTGTACAAACCTATTTGCCGCCATTTGCCTATGGCAGGAAGAGCATTCAGAGCTTTCCCCGAGGCTGAAAATGTCTTTGTTTTTTAACTTAACTGCTGTGGTCAATCCCTCTCAGGTTCCGGAAATCTCCAGAGCTGCATGTTTGCTTTGCTTTGCTTTTGCTAGGTATTTAATACTTTCATTATTTGTGACACTGTAATTACCCATTACATTGTTGCTCATTGCCAGGCCAACCC
>PVIH01004246.1:125930-144189 GCA_004025045.1 Sigmodon hispidus
AAAAAAAAAAAAAAAAAAAAAAAAAAAAAAAAAAAAAAAAAAAAAAAAAAAAAAAAAAAAAAAAAAAAAAAAAAAAAAAAAAAAAAAAAAAAAAAAAAAAAAAAAAAAAAAAAAAAAAAAAAAAAAAAAAAAAAAAAAAAAAATCATGTTAGTTAGCTAAGAGTGGCGTAACAGAAAACCAGAGACTGGGAGGCTTAAAAACCATAAATCATAAATGTATTGTTTCAGTGTCTGAGGGCAGAAGCTAAAGATCAAGGTATAGGCAAGGCTGCCTCTGTCCAATAGCTGTGTGGGAGAGTCTGTTTCTGGCCTTTCTCTAGTATGTACAGGGCAAATTGCCCCTGTGTCCTTTAAAATAAAACAAGTAAGAGCCAGGTGTGGTGACACATACCTTTAATCCCAGCACTTGGGAAGCAGAGACATGCAGATCTCTGTGAGTTTTAAGCCAGACAGGATGACAAAGTGAGACCTTGTTTCAACAACAAAATAAATACATATAAATAAAGAGATTAATTAATGTATTATTACTGTTGAGACAGGGTTTCACCATGTAGTCCTGGCTAGCCTAGAGCTCAATGTGTAGACCAGGCTGGCTTCAATCAGAGATCTGCCTGCCTCTGATTATTTTATTTTTAATTATGTGTATGTGTGTGGGACTGTGCACAAGAGGCAGGAACCTTTGGTGATCAGGAGAAGGTACCAGATCACCTGGAGCAAGAGCTCCAGGAGACTGTGAGCTACCTGACATGGATGCTGGGAACCCAGCTAGAGTAGCAAATGCTCCTAGCCACTGAGCCATCTGGCCAGCCCATGTTCTTTCCTATCACCTTGCCTCTATGTGTGTCTTTGTGTCTCTTAGCTTTTTAAATAAAGATGCCTCCCATTTTCAACTTGAGCCCCATTTTAACTTGATTGTTTCTATAAGGACTTTAAACCTAAGAACATTATGAGCTAGTACACTGTAGAATTTTGACAGGCCTTCTTCAGTGGACACCATGACAGTTCAACATGGAATCTCTCTACAAAAAAAAACTATTATCTTAGACTTAACAAAACCTGAAACTTAAAAGTAACTGGAAAGTAATTTATAGTAAAAAACAGTGCTGAGGTGGTGGAGTATGGGAGGAGTGTGGGGCTTGGGCCATGGAGCATCCTCTTGGTCACATCTGCACACATGTGCAGCCTGCTGCCGGCCAGCTGTGTGACCCCAGCCCTGCTGGTGGTAACATTGTGTCCTAAATGATGACCAACTCTTAGTAAACAATATAATCTTCCCTCACTTTACATGGTAATCTCATTCCTGGAAACTGCAACATTTTAGAAGAGCTTCTGAGAAATACCCTGTGTTTATATGTAAGGCAGAGCCTAGCTTCTACCTACATGAAGCTCTGAGGAAGCAGTTAGAAATGAGACAGGGTGCAGAGGCAGCTGTTCACCACAGAGGAGTGTCCCCAGCATTGGGGGATGCTGAATGTTCTTCACTTCAGCCAAAACTACTATCATCAGTAGGACAAAAACACCAACCAAACTGTGAAAATGGTTCCTATCCATCAGGAGTCATGAGAAGAGAGGGGACCTCAAATAGCCCCAAGGGAACACTAAAGATGTGAGGTATGTGAATTAGTGGGGCATGTGATAAAGGGACCATGTCCACCTCCCAGCACTTACACACCTGGATACTAGCCAGAGTGTTCCTTTCATGTCTGAAACCTCGGTAGGACTTCAGGTCCTAACTCTACTCCCCCTCCCCAACACACAGTAGTATCTCCACGGGACACTATGGTGCTCAGTTAAGAGTCGGACTTACCATAGTTGGGATGGCTTGGAAGTACATTTCTTTGTTCACTCACATCCTCCTGGGATCTCAGCTGGGTAACTATGAGTTGGACATTGTGCTAAACCCTGAAAAACCACCTGCCTCACATAGTCCTGATTTCAAGCAGTGGAGCTTTCAGTGATGGACAGGGACACATGAGTAGTGTGGGTGCTATGAGAGCATGAATAGAATGACCCTCCACCCAGGCTGTGATGGCAGGCAGGCTAACGGAAGGTCAGACACCAAGTGTGAAGATGGAGTCACTAAGGGAGCCACGAACTGCCTTGGAAGCTCTTTCCTTCTTGACAGAGGCACAAGCTAAGAGAAAGTGAGTGGAAATCAGGGCTGAGAGAGGAAATCAGATGTGTCCACCTGTATTCCATTCTTCTGAAATTATTATTGTTACATGTAGACTTCCATGGGAATGTATATGCACACATGTGGATATGACTTTGTTCTTGTGTACATGTGTCCGTGTGTGTTTGTACAACACTGCAGTCCTTCATCTTGGAACCATGTGAGATTTCTCCTGTCTGCGTTGGCTTGTCAGCTGATGTCATTGTGCTGGTCTTGTCTGGTTAGCCATATTGTTAAGAGTTCATGGACGAATTGTCCTTGAATATCTAGAAGACATTGTCCAGTGCCAGATATCCTGGGCCTCTCAGTCCTAAGGTCTGGTAATGGCACTCCTGAGAGTTGGGATGCTGCCATCTCCCTACAGGGTTCCCAGGCCCTTCTCTCTGGAGCTCTCCTCACCTGTAAAGATGCTGGTTTCCTGTGTTGTTGGCCCTTCCTCTGAGGGGAGGAAATGGTCCCCTTTTAAGTGACCCTGCCTCCATTCAGTGCACTCCTCATATGTACATGTTCCTAGCTGACTCTCCTGCCATGGATGTTTTCATCCATGCCCAGCCTTCTAACAAGGAACTCTGGATTCTTGTCACACTCCTCAGATAGAGACATGATTCAGTGCACTCTCCACGTCAACAGGGAGGAATCAAATTAAACCAAATGGCTTCTTGGAGTGGGGTCCAGGGCCTCAATAAGACATCTTTGTACTAAGAGTTGGAAGAAGACTTTGGTGGAGGGGGTGAGGGGGGGGAAATGTGGTCCTTGCTAACCCTCCGTGCATCTGAAAGCAGCATAAACACTTCCAGGCCTTAGTGCTAGCCAGAGAGAGAAGCAAAGCAGTTGTCTGGAGCCCAGAGCTGCCAGCAGCAGTAAGAAAAGTCTGTAAGTGTGTTTTTCCATCTGGTTGAAAAAAATATATAAATAAATGATTCAAAGAAATGCCACATGCAATTACCTCCACCAGGGAAAGTAACCAAGGCTTCAGTTCATTAGGAAGGTTCTCATGTGCTGGTGACTTCTGGTGGGTTGCCATCCTGTTGGGAGTCCTCAGACTTTTGAGTTTCCAAGTTGAGTTGCTCAAGATCAGCTTTGGCTGAAAGTTTCTTTGCCTCAGCATTCAGATCAGGCCACATCCAGAGTATCCATCCCATAGGCAACTTCTCAATCTCACTATCCAGTGACAAAGTTATGTTTTAATCAGGCCACCACCTTTTCAAAACTGTTTAAGCAGTGAGAAAGGTATGTACCAGAGTACTTCCCAGTAGTGTGGTAGGTACCTTTCTCCCTGCTGTGTCAAAATGCCCCCCAAAGAAGCACCTGAAAAGGAAGCAGCATTTATTTTAGCTGGTGACTTGGGGGGTATACAGGGGTGGGCGTAGTTCTCAACCATGGCGGCAGAAGTGTGAAGTTGCATCAGAGAAAGGTGGAATGCTGGTGTTCTAGCCACTTTCTATAGTTTTCCATCCTGTTCGGTCTCGCACCTTAGCCATGGGACTGTGCCATCTAACATTCAAAGTGAGTCTTTGTTCTTCAGTCAAACTCTGGAAACACCTTTACAGTCATTCCCAGAGGTGTGTCTCCTAGGAGAGTCTCAGTGCAGTCACGTTGATGGGGATGATTAACTGTCCCAACTATCAATACCCCGGCTTGTATGACTTGTATGTCATAGTTGCTTCTAGTTCTTTTGTAGTAGAGAATAGGTACCATCACCTTGACCTAGAGGCAGGGCCTCTTGACCAGCGTAGATCTGGGAATCACCTATGCCCTTGAAGCACTAGGATTAGGATCGTGGCTGAAGGGCACCTTAAGAGCAGGGCACACGTCTACAGAAACTCCTCTTTCCTGTTCTCTCCTGTGCTCTTAGATAGATGACTTGATCTCATGAGCTCCAGTCAAGTGGACCACTCCAGTTTTCTAAGAACCACATGACTGGTTAATCTCTTGTATTTGTGAGTATTCCTCTATAAACCCCTTAGTAAATATTAACCTTTTAAAATCAGTTACCAGTGATTATTAATTACAATAATAGCCTTTCCTTTTTATTCACATTCTCCTTTATGTAAGAGGAAGAGTGGGTTGTGCGTCTTTATCTCAGGCAAGATGTTGATCTATATCTATCCATGGTGTCATGTTGTTCTTTCTCGAGTTTATTCCTCTCCTTGGGAGCCTGTCTTGGCTCCTATCTTTAGCAAGTATCTCTCTGGCTTTCTTTTAATGCCTTGAACTTGCTTATTGAAAAAATCCTGTTCTACTGGAGGCTGGAGAGCTGGCACAGTGGTTGAGAATGCCGAGCCATGCTCCCTCGTTAGTTTTGATTCATATGTCCTCTTTCCCTGTCCACCTTCTTCATTACCCCATCACCAACCCCAGATCACACAGCAGGAGCACAACATGTTCATGTGTTAAGAGTCCCCTGCTCCAGGTGCTGTGTGTGCCTTACATACACTGTACACATCAGTCATATGAGGCACCTTCTGTTGTTACCCACCCTTTGCACATGGGGAAACTGAGACTCAAGATGAGTGTGGCTGACAAATAAAAGAAGCAGGATTCACGAGCAGATCAGCCCACCGTGGAGCTTGAGTTTTGAACTGGAACAGGTGGGGTACTGCAATTGTCTTCTAATTAGCCTCTTAAACATGACTCTACCTATGCTACACCCACCCTCTTCCCTGTGATCAGAGAGTAAATTATGATCCGACTGCCCATCTTCCCTCTACTTGGCATTTATTTCTCCATAGCACTTTGAGCATCAAGTTCAAATACTTTGTCTTGTCAAAGTTCCAGCTCAAACAGGACATTTGTACCTCTCTTGTGGTCATTTGAATAAAGTTGGCCTCCATAATCTCAGACAGAGTGGCACTATTAGGAGGCACTATTTCTGGAGTAGGTGTGGCCATGTTGGAGGAAGTCACTATGGGGGCAGGTTTTGAGGTTTCCTGTGCTCAGAACTCTTCCCAGTATCTCAGTCAACTTCTTGTTGCCTGGAAGATGCAGCACTCTCAGCTCCAGCCCCATGTCTGCCTGCAAGTCACCATGCTCCCCACCATGATGATCATGGACTGAACCTCTGACACTGTACTCGAGCCTCTCAGTTAAATGTTAGAGTTGCCATGGTCACGGTGTCTCTTCACAGCGATAGAAACTCCAAGATACCTCCTCTGAGAGAAGATCCCTTCTTAAAGCTATTGAAATTTCCTCCCAAACAGGTGTTTTGTTGTCACACTAATTGGGGCAATTACCCACTTGGAATTCCTACCGTGCTTCATTTAGATTGATTTGTATCACTATGATTATTTGCATGCCTGTCACTTGCGTTGTTGGAGTTGGAGATATGCCTATTTTTGCAGCCCTCCAAACATAAATGCCTTGCATAAAGAAAGTGTGCTAATAGTAACTTTGGATGCTGTCACAGACTCCCCAAGAATTGGTGTCACACAATTCAAGTTCATTTCTCAGTTCAGTTGATAATGAGAGCAGTGGTCAGGGCCCAATAGCTAGAGTCTCTGCTGCAGTCAACATTTAACTTCCAACTTTGACTGACATTCACATAGTAGTTGTAGAATTACAGAGGATGGCAAGGAGGATTTCCTGGTCAAACATAGAAGGGGCATAGTTCATTGGCTAGAATGTAGTCTGTAGCCCTTGAAGACAAAAGAATAAGACATTTACACACTGTGTGGTGGCAAGAGAAAAATAGATTTGAAGAACAGCTAGCCAGCCTGTATTGGGACTAGATACTTTCACAAATAAATATATTGTAATTTATTTATCAGAGGAGTATGCTAAGTCAATGATAATCATATCCATGAACACTACACAAGCTTAAGTATAGCTAATGCTTTCCAGTGGTGTGAGAAAAGCTATATTATAGCCTTGCTTAACAGTCAAGGGCTATGGATAAAGCACTTTCCCAGTCTGTGAGAGGTTCTAGGTTGAACACCCAACACTGCAAACAAATAAACAATACACATATAAATAATACAAAGTCTAAAAAAATTAGGAAGAGCTCAGTATTGTTAGTATCAGTCTTTTGACTGATTGACACCCATATGCGTTTGGTTATCATTGGACAGATGGCTGGTGTCTCACCCAACATCTGACTTATTCATGAAGAGTCCACAGGGTTGATGCTCTGCAGTCATTTGCTTGCACCCACAGAATTATGGAAGATTACAGATCAAGTGGCTTTAGGTATATGGGTGGTTGGTTTGTATGATCAACCATCTGCTTCTACAAAGTGGACATGTAGTTTTCAATAAAACTGTAGAGGTGTGGTCATGTACAGGTAATACCAACAATGGAAGTTGTAAACCATTGGAAGCCCAAGAGGAAGCCCCTCCTCTATGCTGCTGGACATATTATGAAGCAAGACAATGGTGATTAATGCATTCAGCAGCAAGTTACAAAAGAAAACCATCAAATGACCAAAGAAATTGCTTGAAATAATGAATTATATTTTATACTATGAACTTCATGCTGAATGTATATTGCAATTGTATCAATCACCAAAGCTGGTTTGAAGCCAATGTGATTTGCAAAACATTTAAAAATGGTTATTTAGCACCTGAAGGTAAATGTCTATAATTTCTGAATGCTTAGAGCCATTCACTTCTTGGTCCAGTGCTTTGCAAAAATCACAATGGATTTGATGACAAATGTTTGGAAGCCCCTGTTGAGGTCTCTTTGTTTAACAGTGAATGGGAACAGCTATGTACTACAGATGAAGTCTTGTTGTCCACATTCTGGTGACAACAGCTGGGAAATAATGCCCGGAACACAAATTGGTGAGTAAACTGAGATGTAGCCCTTGATCAGCAACTACAGTCGGAAGATGCCTTGAAAACATCACAGAGCAGCTGAGCATCAGACAGTGTGGGAAGTTGCTTATGTGGTCAGACAGAGACCCAGATGTTTCTAACACAGCTTAGTTTCCAGAATCTGCTAATTCTGCTCAGTGACAGGTTGGTTGAGGCTACTTCCTATATCAGAGAGATGTACTGGGGAAGGCCTTTTAATGTAAAGTGATCTCTATAACAAGATGATACATGTCCTTCATGATGTTATTGCAGATTTGACAAGAATATGCAGACTGAATCCCTGATCACCCTACAGAGATAAAGCCAAGGGTGGCTTTCCTTAACCTCTCCCTCCTATGCAAACTGTTACAAAGATGTCAGTGACGGGAGTGCACAAACTTTTGGAGGATAACATTGATTTCTGGAACTTTCAAGACAAAATGAAGTAGCAAAGCAAACTCAAAAGAAACTGTCAACATGTGCAAGAATCTTTGAAGTATTCAAGAATGGAGGTAGGTGTCTTGTGGATGGACATTGTTCTTCACTGGGACCTTCTGCCTGTCTGTTCAAAGGGCTTTCCAACCTAGAGACCAGCTGTCTAATTTCCTTGTCAACAGCATGATTAGTGTTACAAGGTGGCAGACTTTCTGTGATGTGGGCTGTTTGTTAGCTGAGGGATATTTTTAAGAGGGAGGGAGAAGAAAGGGAGGGAGGGAGGGAGAAGGAGAGAGAGAGAGAGAGAGAGAGAGAAAGAGAGAGAGAGAGAGAGAGAGAGAGAGAGAGAGAGAGAGAGAATGTACAGGTGTTCATAGCTCATAAAGGCCAGGAGTTTTTTTGGTTTTGTTTTTAAGATTTATTTATTATGTATACAACATTCTATCTCCACTATGCCTGTGTGCCAGAAGAGGGCACCAGATCTCATTATAGATGGTTGTGAGTCACCATGTGGTTGCTGGGAATCAAACTCAGGACTTCTGGAAGAATAGTTGGTGCTCTTAACCCCTGAGCCATCCCTCGAACTCCTGAGTCTAGGAGTTTTGGAGCTAGAATTATAGTCATTTGTAAGCTGCCGGAAGTAGGTGGCTGGGATCTCAACTCTGGTCCTCATGACTGAGCAGCAATCTCTCTTACCCACTAATCTATTTATCCTACCTCAGGAGGATATTTGTGAATCAACGTGAGCACATAACCTAGAGCCTATAAAGATGCAGGTGATATTTGAGCTTCTAAGTCCTTAGGAATAAATCAGGGCAGAGAAAGAGTACTGCAAGTAGCTGGTTAGAAATATTGCCTTCACTGTGTCCTGTTGTAGAAAATGAAGTCACCTGAGCTTATTCGTTATCAGAACATTAAAAAATTAGACAGCTAGAAAAAAAGCAAGCTGTTCAAAAATTCACAAAGAAATATTACAAAGAGCATTTAATCTATTTGCTAAAACTATTTAAAGTTGTTTATGTTCTCTGGCTAGGTTGTGAGAATATTTATTAACTTGAGAAAAGAGAAACTCACTAATTTTGTAACAAAGATATTGTGGAGGGTGGGACAGGTTGGGGAATAAACATACTGAGCCAATGAAGACAGACACACCAGCCTCCCCCTCCCTCCCCCCTCCCTCCCTCCCTCCTTCCCTCCCTCCCTCCCTCTTCTTCCTCCTGAGTAAAATTTTTAGCCATAATAGCCTGTAAAACCACATCTTTAAAACCAGACACTTGCTGTTTTCCAAAGTCTAAGACAGATCCCAAGGCTGGGACGGCTCCCTGGGTAAAGTGTTTGCAGGCAAACTTAAAGATCAGGGTTCTGAGTCTCCAAAACCACATGAATGCTGGGTGGGCATGGAAATATGCCTGCAATTCTAGCCTCCGAAATCAGAGACCAACAATCCCTGGAGCAAGCTGGCTAGCAACACTAGTTACATCTGTGAGCTCTGGATTTGATTGAGAGACTCTGTCTCTGTGAGTAAGGTGGAAGGGGTACCGATGATCCCCAGCACCAACTACAGGCCTCTACATGCACCACACATCCATGCACACACACACACACACACACACACACACACACACACACACACACACACACACTGAGTCATGCATACATACCCATGCACAACACACATCCAAAAATGGAGAAAGAAGAAAAAAACACTACATCTTCTTGAAACTTTCTAAAGTTATTCTTTAACAGTGCATCTCCCACGCAGGACGATGGAGTTCTCTAAGCACGAGACCACATACTTTCTTGGCTCCATCACCACATTATGGTGACATCATGAACAAAATACCAGAGTGTGAGGAAAAAAAATGGACATAGTTACAGGAGAGCATATGAGTCTCTACTACAACATGGCACAAACTTAGTGTTGGAAACAACATGAAGTGTTGACTCTCAGTCCTGGGGGTCAGAGACCAAAATTAGTTTTATTTGGCTAAAATTTAGGTAGTGGCAAGCTGTAGGCAGAATGAGTTCATGGGGCCAAGTCCATTCCCAGGCTGTGGCTCCTTCCACCCCCCTCCTGCCTTCCTCAAAGCTCCCTGGGTTGATCCTGCGCCTCCTGCTTTTACCGGACTCACTTAGGCTGCCCCAGGCATTCGCTCACTCTCACCTTCTTTGTGCATTCCATCTACAAGGCACAGCTTCTAAGATGGCATGTCCATGGGTTCCTAGAATTCAAATGTAGACATCTTGGAACATTATTCTGCCAGCTATAGGTCCAGAAATCTGTCTTGGGTTCCTAAGATGATGTTCATGATGGTGTCCTGTGCTGTGTGACCTTGCAATCCCCAGGTGAGGTGCGCTACCTTTACAGAAGAGCACTGTGTGATAAGAGTGGGGTCACAGACCCTTCCACACGGCTGTGGGTGGGTGGAAACTCACATCCCTGAGTCAGCCATCAGCATCTCTTTCTACTGCTGCCCTTCTGTCATTTGGAGCCTCTCCCTTGGGGAACTGTGTGTTGTTGAGTAAGTGACTAGTTATTACTAAATAAATAAAAAAAAATAAGAAATCAGTGCATAAAAGTGATGAAGAGAGAATGTGAAAAATAAACCCAAGAGTTATTATTTTTAAAGATATGGTATGAATAAGCCCAAGAATACTATCAGCTGTCAATATTCCTGAAGTAAGAAGAGGAAGACAAGTAGAAGTCTGTGCTTGTTTTTACCTTCCCAAGCCCCTGATCCTAGCCGAAGCTCAGCCTGAAGATTATCTAGATACTGCTTTCAAAGTGCTATGGGCTCTCTGCAGGGCAACTGGGTCAGGGTCTCTGGACCTATAGCTGGAGAGTAGCAAGTACCATTTTAAGCTCCTTCAAATTATTCTAAGGCCCAGGCAGGATGGAGCATTGAATCTTGTCAGTTTGTTCTCCACCTCCCAAGGAATGAACCTGCAGACCTGAGGTGCCCAGTCTCTAGGACATTGGCCCCAGGTCTGTCCCAGTGGGGGCCTCCAGTCTGCTGCTTCTCTGACTGTCATCATCTAAAGCATTGAGGATACATAGGCCCTTGGGTGATAGCTGGAGAGAATTTGGGTTCACAGCCATGAATGAGCTTCCTTAAGATCCTCAGGGAATGGCATTCTGATTTAGTTAACAAGGACAGTGTCTAGTCTCCCAGGGACAGGCCACCTGGCAGCCATCCTCCTGGGTATTAGTGGATCTCAGGACTAGTTTGAGCTGCTACCTGAGAAGACCCTATATAAGGAGACACCTCACTTTCCCCAATCTAGTTCTCCGGACCCTGTTTTCCATAGGGACCTTTTCTACCCACCCCTGACCCAGTGAGTGACCATTCTGCGCTAACCCTATATCCCATCTCAAGGCTGTTGAACCTGCCTTACTAAATGTCTGCTCAGTATCAGCCTTCCTCAGTTCAGGTTCCATGACCACCAGTATGGAGTTCCTGAGCAGAGAGACCCATGGCTTCCCCAACCTTGGACTCTGTGTTCTGATTTCCATTTTCCTCTAGCCTTCACATTCTTCCACTGGTATAATCTTTGCTTAATGACATTCTTTTTTTTCTCAACTGCCTCATCCATGGGGATCCAAATCTGGTCTGCATAAGTGTGTGGTGAGGTTTAAACAAATACTCACAGTGGCATTACAACAATGTCCACCAGATACAGCTCCAAGGGCGTGAGTGAAAGCCCAAAGGGAATGAGAATGTGGTTTGCAGCGTGAGTCTCTTAAGTGCCTAAGTATCTTGGTGAGTGACAAGAGAACCCCAGCTGTTTATTTTACTTCTCTCTCAAATCAACTTGAAGACTTCTTGTCTATAAACCATGAAGATGCAGATTACTGTGGCCATTTTGTGGGCTCTCCTATTATAAAAGCCACTTGTTTTCATGGTGGTTCAACGTTGTGCTATTTTGAAATTTTAGGTGAAAAACTTGATGAATTCCCAGCATTCCTTTTCATACCAGCTGAATTTTGTCAAGCTTGGGAATGATGATTGATCAGGACACTTGGGAAAACAGCGATAAAATAGTCTGGAGCATATGTTGTCTGCTATGTGTGTTCTGTTGCCAGTGGCTAGAGATGCCCGCATAGGTATGAAGATGATATCTACATCAATTACCTTTCTGTTGCTGTGGTAAAACACCATGAGCAGAGGCAACTGAAGAAGTTTATTTTGACTCGAGTCCATAACAGCAATGATAGAAGGTGGGAAAATAGGAAGCTGAGAGGTCACATCTCAACCACACATAGGAAGCAGAGAGAGAGGAAGAGGAGAGTGAGATGAAGCTGCAAACTGTTCTTTATATTCTTGATACTGAAAGTACATTGGCTTCACCTGGGAACTCACTTGAAATACATCATCTCTGGCTCTACCCAGACCAACTGAACCCATATGAGCAGATGACCAGAGAGGTTTCAGATGTCCTGGAGCTGGTGGTACAGGCAGTTAAGAGCTTCCTTTCCCGCATGGATGGGGAACTGAACTGACATTTCCTGAATGAGCAGGAAGTGCTCATAACTGCTGAGTCTCTCTCCAGGGGCCCCAAAGATTTCTTTCTTCTGATGTTAGTTCAACTGCACTTGAAAGGTTTTTTGTTTGTTTGTTTTAATTACATAACATCACAATCATTTTTAGTGCTGTTTGAGAATGGTGTCATCCTATCACAGGTGACTTCATTGTCTGAATAGAGAGGTCAGCAGAATTAAGATTAGATTCATTTTCTTTCAAGTGAATGGGTCCCTGATTTTTCTGTTGCTTTTTCATTGTATTCTTGTTCAGTCTGGTCCCCTTAAAGAATAGGCTGATGGCATGCTCTGAGACTAGTCTGGGTCAAAAATACAGCTCTGTGTTTGAGGTCACATTAGAAAGGAACTGCAGAGAACTGTCTAAATGTCTGAGTCTCCTCACAAGGTCCAGGAGGCCCTTCATTCACAGCACCTGAGTTCCAGTGTGCCTGTCCTGTCCCCCAGCTGTGCCTGGCTTGTCCCCAGCCTCTTCATCTCAGTGTGATGTGTTAATTTCTCTCCCTGATTATAAGGTGAATTCTTGGAAATTATAAAGCAAATACTTCTCAAATGTGTGAAAAATAGTTATCAATTAAAAGCACCCAGTTTTGTGAAAGCTGAAAGCGTGGATAGATGATGGTGTGTTTGGAAGATTCCAGAAACTGGTAAATTTTCCATATTCTTTAGTTGGGGAATTCTGGAAAAATCAAAAGTGTCAACCCGGAAGGATTTCAAGTATCTACTGTGTATTACAGCATATTAGCATTTTAATGATAGTGTTGGGAAAATAAAACTAGGCAGACGCTAAATTTGAAGAGTCTGAACAGTTTGATGGTTTCTTATGAAGCTAAATATATCTTACCTTACAACCTAGCAGTTGTGCTCCTACGTGCTCACTGGACAGAGCTAAAATCTCACTTTCACACAAAATCACACACACACAAAAGCTTTATTCATAATTTCTAAAACTTAGAAGCAACCCAGAAGATGAGTAAATAAATTTAGACACTGGAGCATCATTCACAGGTGAAGGAATGTACTATGACGTCATGGAACGACACAGAGCATCCTATATGTGTATCACTAAGGGAAAGAAGCCAATCTGTGAAGGCTACACACTCTGTAACTAATGCTAACTGACTGTATGGTTCTTAGGAAAAGGCAGGAGTATAGAAACAGGATGGAAAACTGATGAGGGTGTGTGGATGGTTTTAAGATGGTGCCGCTACTCCGTGGGTCACTGTAAGGCTGGCTACAGGTCATCGTGTTTGTCTAGACAGACCGCACAACAGTGGGAAAGAACTCTTGTGCACTTTGGAAGATGATGATCTGTCAGTGTAGGTTTATGGATTAGAACAAAGGTACCACCCTTCAGGGTGTTGACAGGCTAGGAGTCTGTGCACATCCGGGGGCAGTAGTTTGAGCACATCTGGGGGCAGGAGTCTGTGCACATCTGGGGGCAGGAGTCTGTGCACATCTGGGGGCAGGAGTCTGTGCACATCTGGGGGCGGGAGCATCTGGTGATTCTTTGTACTTTCTACTTAATTTTTCTGTGAATCTAAGACTGATATTTAAAAGTTTATTAATTTAAACAAAATTTAAAGTTTATTGAGTTTAAAATTTTGCAGCATGTAATAAGGTTGTATTGCCACCATTTCTTTGGAGTAGCTGTCCTCCGCTGGGGGAGGGGGAATGTTCCAGAGCTTGCCCCACTCATGTTTCTGACTCTCTGGGGAGACAGAGTTGAGAGTACTGTCATCTGGGGCCTTGAGAGTGAAGATTAGAGTAAAGACCCGGGACATCATCACCGCTGAGCAGCAAGAGGGGAGAGAGCCAGAAATGTAAATTTCTAGAAGTACCTGCATGGTGGTGGGCAAACACCTCCAGTATGTGAGATACTGAAGCAGGAGGAGTTTCAGCATCCTGGCTACATGGTATTTGTCTTAAAGAAGGAGGGAGGGAGAGACAGGAAGAAGGACAGAGGGAGAAAGGGTGAGCGAATGAGAATGCATTACACAAGTGTGTGTGTGAGCGTGTGTGAGTGTGTGAGTATAAGTGTGTGTGCCTGTATGAGTGTGTGTGTGTGAGCATGAGTGTGTGTGTGTGAGCATGTGTGAGTGTGTAAGTGAGTATGAGTGTGTGTGTTTATGTGTGTGAGTGAGTGTGCACACACACAAAGAGCAGAAGAGGAGGAAGGAAGGAAGGAAGGAAGGAGAGGAAGGAGCTATGAAGGTATTTAAGGGATCCTATTTCTGGCACCTCTTGACACCCTGTGAAAAGCAGACTCTACCTATAGACACACACTAGCACACGTGTGTGAAGATGCCCATATAGAGAGGTTGGCAGGTGTGTAATGACACACTTGTAGGCAGAACACACGAGAACAATGTGTGTGTACAAATGTGTATTTGTTCCTGTCTGTTCTAGATGCACACAGATGATCAAGGCAGCTTGCCATGATGGACGCAGGAGTAGCAGCTACTGAAAAACATGCTTGCTCACCCTCCAGCCTAGGGAGTTCAGTTTTGAAACCCAAGCCCGTCCCTCCCCTCCCCTGGGAATAAAATAGCTTCCCAGTGCCATTGACCCCTGTCCTTTATCACTCAGCTGTGCCTGGAGGGATCCAGCCACCACGTGAAACTCCCAGTATGGTTTCTGACAGATTCATGTGTGTGTTCATCTGAGTCTGCCTGCAGGTGGCTTTCCCTCCCACGCATTGTCCCTGCCTAAGGCAGGCTGTAATTTACTGCTGCCATCCCTGACACTCATTTCCTCCATAGCCACTGAAGGTCTTTGGTGGTGAGAATGTGCTTGCCCGTGGCTGCTGGAGAGGGTCAACAACAGAAGCCACCGAATAGTGCTAGACCCTAAGAATGCTGGGGTCCCTTTGTCCCCACTCACTCTGCATTTCTGTCTTGGAACCTGTTTCCTGCTGTTGCATAAGCTGCTGAGAAATGGGGGTGGGAAGGCCATTTCAGTCATTTGGGACACTTCTGCCTCGAGGCTGCACAGAGGGGGAGAGGGCCTAAGTGGAAACAGGCCCATTTGCACATTGGCAATTAAATTCAATTGGATGTGGAAAAAAAAATCAACACAGGGCTCAAACCAAACCAAAAAATGAACCAGAAAAACACCTTTTAAGTTTAATAGGGACTTGAAAGGCTATTTTGTAAAACTTCTGGTACTAATAGATGGCGTTTAAGACATTAATTTAGAAGCTCTTTTGTTGAGTTAAAAAGCAAGAAGTCTTTCAATGCCCCAACTCTTTCCGAATTCTCTGCCTTTGAACATAATGAAATTAATTTCCTTGAAAATTGTTTTACTGAGGTTGTTTTTGCAACTGTGAGAGGAAGAACAAAACAACCCAAAGAGGTCAAGTTCCACTCCCTGGGACCTGCAAAGATGTGGCCTTACATGGCCTCAGGTGCCTTGCAGCCCCTGTTCTGTAGCAGATCTGTGACAGTCGATCCTGGATTACCCAGAAAGACCCACAGGCCTCAAGATCCTGGATTACCCAGAAAGATCCACAGGCCCCCATGGGAGGCGGGGGAGAAGGAGACCATGGAGGTAGAGGTTGGACACAGCAAGGCTCTCCAGCCAGGATGTCCTCCAGATGCTAACGGCAAGGATGCTGATTCTCCTCCGGAGTCTCCAGAGAGACCCTGACTGCTCAGCACCCTGACTTTAGAGTTTCTCATGCCCACAACTGTAGCATGAGATGGCTGAAGCCATTAAATCTCTGGAGATTTGTTCTGGCAGCCTCAGGAAATGGATGCCAGCTGGAGTCCTTGTTCTTGATGGTAGAACTGCCACAGCAAGATCTTACAGGCTTGGGCGGCGGGAGAGCAGAGGACAGAAAAATATCAGTGAAACTAGAGCTCAACCTGACTCTCACCTGTCAGCCTAAACAGAAATAATATACTTCCAGAAGACTGAAGACAGCAGGCATGGTTCCACTGCGATCATACTGTAGAGGGACAAAACATTAACAAACATCCTGAACTTTAAACCATAAAGGGAAGGATACACGGAAGTATTTAAACTGTAACAGTCTTCACAGAAAACATAAATCTTCTTTTGGTTAAAACAAGATTAAAAACATAACAGAATGTGAGACATAATTCAATTGACCAGGAATTAAGTGTTCTGACACATAAGAAAGATGAAAGGTGAAAAAGAAATTAAGGACCAGAGGAGAAACTATGAATGGCCAATAATAAAAAGAGATGCCTGGGGGAGGGGGAGGTTGATTTTCACTTCCTGTTCTGTGTTGGTGAAATTAAGCAGCCATGAGGCAGACACAGAGGGATCCTTAACAACTTAATTGTTCTGAATGTGAAATTGCCTACAACATCTTGGAGAGAAACTTGGGGGAGTCTGGGAACTTGGAAATCTCATTATTTGCTAGAAACTGAGCCTTAGATCCACATTGGGCAGTCCATTGCCATCGGAGGGTCTTCTGTGTGTTAGGATTTTGCGCATATATTGACGTGATTCGCAGATACCCAGATATCTGGCGGCAGGTTTCTATGGATGCAGGTGGGAATGGGAGAATGCAGCAGAAGGCAGCGGCGGACAGCAGGAGACTCTTAACGCCTGTTTCTATGTAGAAAAGAGCTTTATTGTCAGATAAATATGGTTATGATTAACAGAGGAGTTATGGTTATAGTGGCAGAGAAAGCAAGAGGAGAAAGAGATGGAAATAGGAAGAAAGAATAAAGGGAGATTCCAAGACAAGACAAAGAGATACTGAGTAAGATGCCCGTGGAAACCATGCTTTAAAGGGGGCCTGAGCCCAGGGGAGGGCGTGGCTTGACGTCAGGGTTTAGAGGGCGTGGCTCTTAGGGACTAACGCTATGTGTGTGTGGTCAAAGCGTAGTGCTGAAAAGCTGGAAGGAAAAAACAGGGACAGGAACACTTCTTGGTTTAAAAATAATTTTAACAAGTCATTCCCTGACGGTGAAATATTTAAAAAAAAAAAACCAATTAAATTGTAAATAAATTTGACATAAAGCACTATTTTTATTTTTTGAGGCAAGGCCTTTTCACACAGCCCAGGCTGGTCTCATATTCATGATCCTCCTGCTTTAGTGACCCTGGAACTGGGACTACAGAGGGTGACACCAGGTAGGGCTGAGCACAAAGACATCTTAGTGGGTCAGCAAGGTGGTGCAGCAGATGGCGGTGCTTGTGGCCAAGCATGGCTGCCTGAGCTCAGTCTAGAGGACCCATCATGGAAGGAGACTGTCATAAGATATCTTCTGAACTCTATACATGTGCACACGTGCATGCTCAAGTACACTTACACATGCCCACTCGTGCACACACACACATACACATGCACACACACACACTGAATGTGAAAAAATATAATCTATAAAAAGAAGCTGGAGGGGCTGGAGAGATGGCTCAGCGATTAAGAGCACCGGCTGCTCTTCCAGAGGACCCGAGTTTGATTCCCAGCACCCACATGGCAGCTAACAACTGTCTGTAGTTCCAGTTCCAGGCAAACACCAAGGCAAATAAATAAGTAAATAAATAAAGTTTTTTTTTTTTAAAAAAAAAAGAAGCTGGAAGTTGATGAATTATATATAGTATACTTTGGAATTTTAGAAACAAAACTATAATTAAAAATTAACTGATACATAAAGCATAAGGCATATGGGGTACAAATGTAATGTTTAATATGTACACACATTGTACTCTTTTTAAGATTTATTTTTATCTTGTGTACATTAGTGTTTTGCCTGCATGTCTGTCTGTGTGAGGATGTCGGTCCCCTGGAAGTGGAGGTACAGACAGTTGTGAGCTGTCAGGTGGATGCAGGGATTGAACCCAGGTCCTCTGGAAGAGCAGTCAGTGCTCTTAACTGCTGAGCCATCTCTCCAGCCCTGACACATTGTATTCTTTTTTTTTTTTTTCTTCCTTCTTTATTTTGTATTTATCAAAAAAAAAACACAGTAAAAAGAATTTAAAATGCGGAAGAGTTAACAATAACTATACAGAGGATAAGAATGATAGGCATGGCTTATCAAGGGAAGAAATACAAATAAGATTGCTACACCTATATTTTCTTTGTGTTCATCTTTCCCTCTGAATTTTTTTTTTTTTTTCATCCCTGTATATACTTATTCAAGGTCTCCTCCCCCTCCCAACACATCTGGTCATTTTTTTCCTCTGCAACTCCCCATCCCCTCCCTGGGCAGGGAGCAGACAGTCCCATGGTCCCACTGACCCAGTAATGCTTAGATCAGTCTCCACTTCTGGCCAAATCCAGTTCTTTCCCCCCTCCCTCAAGAGTGAGTCAGGTGTTCCTCTAGGTGGAGTGGGATCCAAAGGGTC